>JAOYNU010043077.1:0-11555 GCA_026745395.1 Tympanopsis confertula | reverse complement strand
TATAGCCTTATTATATAGTTTCTACTAATATATTATTTTATCGTATTATTTCTCCTTATATTATAGTAGTATTTTAGCGGTATCTCTATAGATTTTTATTTTATAATTTATACCTTACCTTTTTTTAGAATTTCTTTTATTTTTCCTTATACTCCTATTATATTTTTTTATTATTAAAGTATTTTTAGGGTTCTTAAATATCTTCGTCTCTATTATATCCTAATTATCTTACTTTATATAGCCTATTCTTTCTATTATCTCTATAATTTACGATAAAATCGACCTAGTATATAGTTTCTCTATTAAAATAGTTATCTAATAGTATTTCTAGGGTTTTATTAGGCTTATAGATATAAAGTATAAAGCTTTATATATTAAATACGCCGTAAATACGTATTATTAGTAGAAAATCTAGTTCGATAATATTTCTAGATAACTTAATTAACTTAATTTAATATAGGTTTATTTATTTAGGTCTTAGTTTTTAATATAGTCGTAAGAAGTTAATATTTTTCGTATTTAATAGAACTTATTAATTAACCTAGAAAGAGTACTCTTTTCGCTTCTTATTATATTATTAAGATATAGATACCTATACTTTTAGTAGAACTTCTCTTATAAGGTTTTTATCTTTTACTATTATCTCTACTCGGTTCTCCGCTTTTTTAGCGTACTTATATAGTATTCTTACGGTATTATAAGGTATACGTAGCTCGTATTTAAATAGAAGTTTTACTAGGGTTTATTTTATTACTAAATACTTAGACGTATTATATATAACTTAAGCTAGTAGTAGCTAGTTATCCTAGTCGTCTTAATACTTCGAATAATAGCTTCTAAAGTACTATTCTAAGACCTAATTTTACCTTTTTATTTATTTATTAATCTAGGGGTAGAAGCTAATACTTAACCTTCTTTTAATAAATAGGAGGTCGTAAAAATTAGACTACTATTTATTTATATATACTAAACCTCTATCCGATATTATTCCTATTAGTAGCTTATAAAATTAGAAAATTCTATCTAAAAATAACTATACTAGATCTATACCGTAAATACGTTTTAAATATAAGATATACTTAATTTATTTTATAAATCTATTTATAACTACTAGAATTAAATTATAGTATCTACTTCTTTTAGAGGATACTAGGGGTAGGTCTATAGTAAAATTAATAGTAATCTCTTATTATAGGCCTTAAAGAATAAATAGGGGTTTAAGTAAACTATATAGTTTCTTTAATAAAAACTTAGACGCCTAATATATACTATAAGTATATACTTACTACTTTATATTTTTATTAATACTAGGCTAGAAAAATATACTTTTAATACGAGTTATTATCCTAGATATACCCTAATACCTAGTATATAAGTTATTATAGTATAAGCGTAATACTTTAGCTTTTAGACTATTTAGGGTATATACTTTACTATTCCGATAGAGTAGACCGTACTCTTTAAGCTAAACGGTTAATCTAGTTCTCCTAGATACGTTTTTAATATAGGATATCTAGGATTATTTCTATTCGGTAATAAAAGTATCCTTTTAATACGCCTCGTAGAGTACGTCTTTAAATATAGTATTTTTAATAAAGTCTAATTATAGATTTAAATTAAAGAGTATAACGTATACTACTTTACTATCCTCTTTAAAAGTAAAGTTAGATATTTCCTCCCCGTCGATAATAGAGGATACTATAAACTATCTTCCCTAGTAGTAAGAAAACCTAAAATATATATTTAGATTATTATACTATTACTTAAATATCTTATTACTAGCCTCGAGGGTCTTATCTCCTTAAACTAGATATAGAGGTATTAATTTAAAAAGTTTATAATATTCTACTAGAGTACTAGCTTTAACTTAGGGGGAGTATCCTATAATAGGGTAATACTTATTAAAATTATTTAATATTACTACTATATATTTAATATACTTCTATAGTATAGTATTTTTATTTATAAAATACGATTAAAACTAAAATATAATAGCCTATCTCGCTTTTCTTCTCTTTATAGGGTTATTAAAATCTAGTTTTCGCGATAGAAGATCTACTAGGTTCTTCTACCCTAAAAGATAAGTAATTATAAAGTTAAAAAGAGTTAAGTATAATAATACTATTACTTACTTTAGAGATAACTAGTATTTTAATAGTAAATATTTAATATTTAGATAATTTATTCTTATATCTATAGGTATTAAAGTATACGTAAAGTAGTACTTTTAAATCTTAAAACTCTTATAGATAATTAGAAGCTCTACGTCTAAGGTATCGTAGTATAATTTAGCGTTTTTAAGTTTCCTCGATATAAAGGCTATAAAAGCCTACGCCTTTATAGGCTACTTCTAGCTAAAGATAGCTCTAATTATAAAATCTAAAGTATTAGTTTTAATATAGATAGGGTATTTAGGCTAGAAGTAGGCTAGTACGCTAATTTCTATAAAAGCCTTCTTTAATTCTTCTACTACTTACCGGCCCTTATCCCCTATATCTAAAGGTCTTATATAGAGCCGTTTTCTTTAAATCTTCTTCTATTAAGCTATAAAAAGCTTTTTATATATAGTTATAATATTATCCTAGTATATTAGGTTACTTAAAAGGGCTATAATTCTACTATAGTTCTTAATAAACCGTCTATAGTAACTAGTTAATCTAGTAAATAATATAATATTTTATATTAATTAAGGCTCGGGCTAATCGAGTATCTCCTTAACTTTTATAAGATTTATATTAATTCCCCTAATACTTATAATCTAACTAAGATAATTTACTTTATTAATCTCGAATTTATACTTCTTAGGGTTCCCGTAGAGGCTAGTATCTCGAAGGGCTTTAATAATCGTTTTAATATAATTAATATATTCTTCCGGTATATTATTATAGATAAGTATATCGTCTATATATACGATATAGTAAGTATTTATAAAGTCTTTTAAAACGTCTTCTATGTAATTTTAGAATATACTAGGCGTATTTATAAGCCCGAATAGTATTACTATATATTTAAAATATCTATATTAATATCTCTATACTATCTTCTACTTATCGCTTTTACGAATATATATCCTATAATACGCGTTCTTAAGGTCTAGTTTCGAGAAGACTTTAGCTTTCGATAGGCGTTCGAGGATATTATTAATTAATAGAAAAGGCGTACGATCTTTCTTTATAATAGTATTAAGTTTATAGTAATCTATATAGAGCTATAAAGTACTTCTTTTTTTTAGTACGAAAAAAACTAGGGCTTTTAGAGGATTATTACTTCTATAAATCTATTTTAGGTCTAGAGTTTATTCTATATAATCTTTAAAAGTCTTTAACTCCTTCTTATATAGTAGGTAGATAAAGGCGTACTTAAGGGGTAAGCCTTCTAAGTCGATCGTATAGGTTTTTCTACTAAGTAGGGGTAATCTATCTATAGCCTCTATATCTAAGAACTTCTTTTCTTTATTAGTCTACTAGTTAAAGTACTCTTATAATATAACTATAATATCCTTATTTTTATTATAATTAAGTATATAAATAAATTTAGTTATTATATTCTACAAATACTCTAATAATATACTAATTATTTAATATACTACTATACTTAAAGGGTCTCGCTTTTATATAAGGGTAATAATAAAAGGCTTTTTTAAAAGTAACTTTATATATTATAAGTATACGTAAACTATTACGGTATTCTTAGTATATTATATTTCCTTTAAAGTAGAATTTAATTTAATATTATCTTATCCTTTTTTTAAAAAGTAATAATACTACTAGCCCGTTAAGAAGTAGATATCGGGGTCTATTTTTATTAACTAATCTAGCCTTATTATTATCTAGTACTTAAGATCGTAGATCTTTATAATAATCGTATTATAACTAAAAGTCTAGGTTTTTCCTTCCGAATCTATAATCTTTATAATAGTAATTACTCTTCCTCCTATTTTTATATCTCTTTAGGCTACTAGGGTATTAATTATATATCTTATAAGTATAAGTATAGCCCTACCTCTCTTCTTCTACTAGATTTTATCGATTATAGTTTATAATTTAGCCTCTATATCTAGAAGAGTACTTATATCTTCCTACTAATATCCTACTTTTACGATAATAGGTATAATAAGTCTTTTCTTTATAAAGATAGGTTATCGGGCTTTATCCTAAAGTCTAATTTTAATTATCGGTACTCTATTATTATTTAACTTCTCTTATATAGCTATTTCGGCTAGAAGAAGGGGTAGGCTATAGTTTTTAGTTATATAAAACCCTCTACTATACTAGGTATAGTTTAGGGCTATATACTAGGGTCTTATATAGCTAGCCTATAAGCTTATACTTATAGTATTTAAGTATAGAAAAGTCTCTCTTTACCTTATACCCTTAAAGTATATTTATAGTATAGTTAGGATAGGGCTACTTATTAACTATATTATCTTTCTAAGCCTCTAAGAGGTTTATAAATAGGCTTTCTAGTATATTATAAGGTCTTTTAATACCTCTATACTTTAGGTCCTTATCGCGATCGTTCTTATACCTTTTATCCCTTAAATAGTAGGTCTACTATAGGGGTTTTTCCTCGGCTAAAACGAAGTTTTTTAGTTCTTAGAATATAGGGGGAATAGAACTAGCCCTAGGGATAATAATCTTCTTACTTTTTTTATTAGTAGCGTAGTAGATAATAAATACCTAGAAAAGTTTAATAAATTCTTATAGAGTTTTAGTTTTAATTCTTAAAATATCGTAAATTAGGGTAATTAGTATTTTATATTCTTATTACTACTAGTCTATTAATATTACTATAGTATTTTTACTATATAGGTAAAGTAAAGTTAATTCTAAATCTAAAAACCCTAAGAAATCGTTCTAAATAACCCTAAATATCTAGTTATTATAAGTACTAGCGATATATATAGTTTAATAGGTTCTAATTTATTTCCTAAAATTAGCTTATTTTAGTATTATTTTCTCGATATTATCCTTAATTTTATATAAACTAATAGTATAGTATAGCTACTATAAGAAAGTATTCTTATTCTCCTCTAAGTTCTTTTTAAACTTAATAAGTAGACTTATTTATAGAATTATAGTATAAATTTTACTAGATACTTAGGGCTTATCCTCCTTTTTCTAGGCTATTTATATAGTATACGTATTTTAATTTACCTTTTTCTAGATCTCGGGCTAGGTAAATAGATTAGGGGTTATAATACTATTACTTAATTAATATTAGTATTCTTCTATTATTATTATAGTATATTTATAATATTATTCTTTAATTACTTTTTTTAAAAGTACTAGTAGATCTAAAAGGAGAGGAGAGAAAGGAAAAGGTCTATAAAGCGTAGTAACCGATTCGGTCTCTTCTTAAATAGGAGAACTTCTATTTTATTCTACTTATTATCTTCTCTTTTCTTTATTTTACGGAGTAACCGAGTAGCTATAAGTAATAATTATTTTAGTTTATTATACGTAAAATATACTTAAATACCGGGTTATTATATATAAAGTATAATCGGTTATATAGCTTATAGCTTTAAATATATTTTTATAGTATTCTTACGATATCTCTAGTCCTTAAGGCCTATTAGTCTATAGGATAGGTAAAAGTTATTCTATTAGGCTTTTTAACGATTAAGGTATATAAGTTAAAGAGTAAAGGTATTATAATCCTAATATATAAATATATTATAAATAAAGTATAGATATAGTATAAATCGTATATAATTAATTAAAACTTCTATTATAATAATAGTAGTATAACTTTTATAAAGAACTAGACCCCTTTTTTCTAATAAGTTCCCCTTCTATCCTTATATAGGCGTATACCTCCTAATTACTTCCTTTATTACCCTTAGACTATATCCCTAGCTTATAGGCTTTATCTAAGACCTTTTTCATCACTTATATAGCTAGCTAGTACCATCTACTATACTACACTCGTGCTAGTCCATAACAAGAAGCGTATCTAAGGCGCGGAAGAAGATATAGATAATCTCTAAAGGTCTTAGCACCTAGTAAGGGTTAATATCGCGAAAGCTTAAAACGCTATAATATTATATACGATATTAAAGTAGCTAGTACTAGTATAGTAGCCTAAACTACTATATAAAGCTATTATAATATTCTAGCGGCGGTAATTACGGTATCGAATCCTACTTCTATAAGTACTAGAACTAATCGTAAAACTTCCGAAATACCGTATAGGTTACCCTAAAGTAAAGATCGTAAAAGAGAGGATTATTTTAGATACTATCTACCTTCTTTAGCTATTCGAAAGTAAGTTAGTTCTCGTATCTTCGCTAGTATTCGGTAAATAGCGTAGCGATAGTATTATAAAGCTAGAAAAGTATAGTAAGCCTATTTTTAATATACCGTTTAAGGCGAAAGTAGAGATTTTCTATCCGACTAGTTAATCGAATACCGTAATTACGATAGCTTTATACTATAAATTCGGCCTACTAATAACGATAAAGTAGATAAGTACTTTTAATATACTTTAAAATTCGCTATTAATAGCTAAATTCTACCTAAAATAGAGCCTAGTTAGTATCGAACTCGTCTTCCGTAGCCGAATAAATATAGTTACGAAAAGCGAGAAACGCGCTATTAGTATTATCTAGTTATTTCCGGCTAGAACTAGCTAGCGCGCGGCTACGGATAACTAGAAGCTTCTAATTAATATTTTATACTATAATACTTTTCGTAAAACTTCTAAACTATATTTCGTTAATCTCTTTAATATTATTACTTAAAATATTTATAGTTTTATCTTCCGAGTCTAAAGTTTTAAGATTATTACTACCTTTACTACTACTAATCTCGCTTATCGTAGTACTTTTAAGCGTACTATTCTATATCTTCCGTATATTTTAGGCTATATTCTTTATAATATACTAGATATAGAGTTAGTACTTAACTATTTATAGAAATATAGTATAAGTAGTAGTTTTAAAAGCTTTATCGAAGTCGCTTAGTATTATAAAAAGTTCGTATACCTAGTAGATAAGTTTACTATTAGTATTAAACTCTTTAATAATAGTAGGATTACCTATCTCTTCTACGGATATACTACTAAATTCACGGGTATAGGCTTATAAAGTCTAAAGTATAAACTTATATAAGACCTCTTTCTCGTTAGGTAGAATAGCCTAGCCTATTAGAATAGTCTAGCCGAAGCTATTAACTACGGCTATTTAGTAAAGTAGTATATTAAAGTAATTAATTTATAAAATTAATATATAATATCTAGAACTCGAGAAGAATACTAACCTTATAGGTATTATCCGCTAGGATTACTTTAGAAGACTACTTCTACTATTTAATATACTATTTATAAGTCTAGAAGATATTATATACGCGCTTATTATTATCTTCGTCGCGTAAGATACGAGATTAAATATTATCGCTATAGCGTTCTTCGAGGTCTAATAAGAAGCGCTATATAGGTATTAAATCGCCGAGAGATTATTACTAGTACTTCGTAATAGTATTCTATACGTTATAATTATAAAGTACTACTTCTAGGTATATTTCGCGTATAATTCTAATAATATCTAATACCGTATTTCTCGGATTACTTATAGTAACTAGGATATTAGCTTCGTAGTTATTAATATAATAGTAGTATCTCGTTATTCCGCTTATAGTAGTAGTTTTAGTACTAAAGTTATAGTTATATAATTCGTAGCTAGATACTATCTAAAAGCGCTATAATCGGTCTCCTTTACGAGGTCTCGAAAGTAAAACTTACTAGTAGTAGCTAGTTAACGTAGAAGAAGTCTTATTCTAAGTCTTCTTTATATATACTACCTTAACGTTATTACCGTAGTTATAACGATACGTATAACGTATCTTAATACCCTCGAATAGGTTACTAGAACCGGTATAGTATATATAGAAGTAAAAAGCTTCTATAGTACTAAATAACGCGCTTTTAGTAGCTTCGTATATCTCTTATACTATTTCGGTAATAGTAATAAGAGGTATAGTAATTATAGTAGTAGCTTAAGTATCTATAATAGCTACGGAAGCGATACGAATAGTTATAGAAGCGATACGAATAGTTATAGAAGTAATATAAATAGTTACGGAAGCGATATAAATAATTACGGAAGCGATACGAAAAGCTACGACGATAGTATATATAGCTTTAAACGAGTACTTTAACGAGGTAGTAAGGTATTAAATACGTATTCCGTAGCCCTACTAAAAATATAAAGTACCCGATTTTAATATAGTTATACTATAATAAAGCTAGGAAATAACTATTCCTAATTAGGGTGGGTTAAGCTCGAAAAATACGAGATTAAGCTCGAAAAATGGAGGCCGTTATATACTCCTTAGAATAAAACGGTATTACTAAATTTAAGTTTAGAACGATTTTTACGAGGACTCGGTCGGCTATAATCGATAGAAAAATACTTTAAGAGTTTTAGCTTTAAGTACTAGAATTCTATATAGATCTAATTAATAATATAGCTAATAAAGTAGTAATAGAAAATAAAACCCTAGCCGAGGTATATAAAGTATAGATTTACTATTATTAATTTTACTTATTACCCCTAAACCTTATTAGTAAAGTAGTACTTTTTTAAATTAAACTAAAATTAGATTAATTACGAATCCTAAGAAGTAAAGTAGTAGTTAGAGTAATTAATAATATAAAAAAGAAAGTAGAAGCTAGAGGCGAGTCTAGTATCCTCGTAGGATTCTAAAGGTATTATCTATATAAAGTAGCCCTAGAAATAATAATAAAAATCGTAGTTAATAGAAATATAAAGTTTTACGAGGAACTCTAGGCTATCGATTTTACGAAAGTAATAAAGACTTTATATACGCTAAAAACTTTTAAATTATAGTATAAACTTATACTAACCTTAATACCTAATTAACTTACTCGCCGAGGGGGAGTTAGAATTAGGAATAAAGAGATAGAGGATAATAATATAATAGTTAGCGATAAATAAGTAAATTAGTATAAGAATAGCTTTTTTAATAGGGTATTTATTATAAATTAGAACCTAGAAGTATTTAAAATATTAAATAAAGTATTCGCTAATTTCTATACTAATAGAGTAAACCTAGATTAGTTAAACTATTACGCGGCGATAATAGGCCTAGATTATAAATAATAATTAAAAATATACGATACCGAATTAAAAATACTAACCGATTATAGGATATTCTACTTCTAAAATAATTTTAAGAATATTAATACTATCGATAGTAAAATAGTATATAAAATTAAATATAATACCGATAGTAAAATTATTAAATATAAAGTACGAATAATAGTAAAAGGCTTCTAGTAACGAGTAGGGGAAGACTTTAATAATTATTATATAAGTATAGCTAAATTAGTATTATAGAAGATTTTTTTAGTAATAGTAATAGCTTTAGGCTAGAAGAAGATTTAAATAAATATAATTAGGGTATACCTTTTAGGGGATTTTTACTATATAATCTATATACTAGTACCGTTTTAGATCTATTAGTATATAATAGGGAACCCCGAAGAAGCTAAAAAGTATAAATACTATAAGGATTAGAAAATTATAGAGGTAAAAAAACTACTCTATAATTTAAAGTAAACTAGATTCGAATAGTAGTAGAAGCTATATTCTACCTTAAAGGATATAAGGTTCCGCCTTAACTTATACGACTTTATTATATATACTAATACTAGTACCGACTCGAGTAATAAAAAAAGGTTAATTATTATTAATACTTATATCGATAATTTTATATAGCCGGGGTAAATAATTAAGGTCTAGAGACCCTAATAGAAGATCTCTACTAGTAAAATATTAAAGTAGAGGTAATAGGTAATCCGAAGTAATACTTAAAAGTACGTATTATTAACCGATCGGATAGTATTATAAACTTTATTTAAAATAAGTACTAGGGTATAATAGTAGGATATTATAACGCGATTAGCCTTAATTTTATTTAATTATTAGGCTTAGAGATAATATAAAAACTAGTAGATTTAGAAGCCGGCGGGGATATCCTAAATAACGAATTAGTAGTACTATTCTAGTCTATAATAGGATTAATCTAGTATACTATTAATATAATTAGGTTTAATATCGTATATAATTTAAATATTCTAGTTAGGGGTATAAAATAACTAAAAGTAGATTACCTAAAGTATATTAAAGTAGTACTAAGATATTATATAAGATCGAAGTATTTAGGTATTACTTATAATTTAAATTTCGATTATATTAATAATAATCTCGGTTTATACGGATACTACGATATAAATTTCGGGGTACCGGATTCGAAGAATATAAGTAGATAAGTTATAATAATAACTAGAAGTACTATTAGCTAGGCTACTAGGAAGTAAAAGATTATTATTATATTAATTAGTAAAACTAAATACGTAGTACTATTATCTATTAGCCGCGAGTTAACTTAAATTCGAAACTTCCTAGATAACCTAAGAATAGGGTTATTTTTAAAGGGGAGGCTTATTTACGTATATACTAATAGTAAAGTAACTATAAAAATAGCCTCGAATCTAGAAATAACTAATTATACTACCTATATATATAAGTATTACTACTTTATTAAGTAAGAAGTAATAGATTAGTAATTAGTAATTAAATTTATTTTAAGAACGGAGTAGATAATAGATAGTTTAATAAAGTACTTAAGTAGAAAGGCTTTTAAAATATTTATAAAGTACTTAAAGATAGAAACCGTAATATAATTACTTATAAGAGGTAATTACTTTTAAAATTACTATACTAGGATTTATTTATTTAAAAGTATAAATAGACCGGATAATCTAGTACGTATATACGACGAGAAATAAAAATACTATTCGGAAATAGCTTTATAATACTATATTAGAAGCTAATTCCGAGGGGGAGTATAAAGATATAATTATAGCTAGGTAGATATTATACCTATCCTAATTTATATATTTAAAGGCTAATTAATAATACCTTAGTATAATACTATATCGACGGTAGGCCTCCTAGATAGATATCTACTATAATTAAAGAGTTTTACGATAGATTTAATTAAATAACTATAACACGATCTATCTAGCGGTAGGGTTTAATAATATCTAGGCCCTAACCAGCTGCAGTTGCCTCCACTAAATCTCATATATATTGATATAGATTATACTACTACTAAAAAGGACTCTTCTAATAGTAAAGAAGAAGATAATAGTAACTAGATAAGATAGGATAAGTTATTAAATTACGACTAACGAGATAGTTTTTTTTAGGCGTTTAGGATATTTACTTATTAGGAGTTTAGGAGTATTGGTTTAGGCGTTTAAATAAGATATTAATAGAGAATATTTTTATAGTTATTTATTATTATATTTTATATTAAATATAACGTATAAAAACCCTTATAAGTCTATAGTTATACCCCTCGAAATACTAGCGTATATTTTCTAAATACCTATAACTCTATATATAAATACCGGCCTTTAAACCTTCGCCGCTCCTTAGAACTACTAATTATTATTAGATTACGGTAATAGTAGAATAACTAGAATTAGCGAAAAATTAGCTTTTATATAAATATACTTATAGC
>JAOYNU010042966.1:0-11594 GCA_026745395.1 Tympanopsis confertula | reverse complement strand
AAATTTATCATCGCCCTTCTGAGAGCAAATCCTCACTGATAAAATCTTCACGATCCCCCAATATATACAAATTGATATAAATCATAAATTGTCTGAGATCACAATTCTATACCTGCGATGATATAATTTAAACCGCCTACTTATATAGGTTTCGCGGAAAACCAGCTATCCTAGTCAGATTTGTCTTTCACTAACTTACCACAATTCTTCGGATATCTTTACAACGATAACCCGTTCGAGCTTTTATAACTCTGATCATGGTAAGATCACTAGGCTTCGGGTCTAAAACTAGATACTTGATCATTAATTAATAATCGCTTTATCTGGGATGGTATATCTTACCACCTTGCATCTAACTTTAACTTGCTGACCCATTATGCAAAAGGTACACTCTTGTTGTAAATTTAATTATTACTTGAGCTGCTTATAAAACTACTATTTCAAATATTTCCCTTACGGTACTTTTTGCTATCGCTTATATGTTATACTTAGCTTTAGAGAAAGGTTTCTCTTAATTCAAACAGTCTTATTTATTCCATTTTACTTTAAAAGCTTTTAGTTAAAATCTCATTTGATTTCTATTCTCGAAGTTAATAAGATATTTCAATTTACTTCATTTATATACTGAATTTATTCTAGAATTCATAGGACACTTCATAAAATACTGGATATGTACGATTTATGTGCACTCCTAAATTTATGTTCTTGTTTATTGAACACACTTGTTCCTTAACATACAGCTTTATATCCATAATAGTTTCTTTATATACTTTACATCATACCTATAGAAGGAAAAATGATGAAATTTAACATTACATATCAAATACATTGCTAATCTATATTAAATACATTATTAATGTTAAATTAATAGCATTAATTCATACACTTCGGGTTATTATGATTCGAACATAACTTTTCCTCAACCCAAATGAGGCGCCTAACCAACCCGGCTCTAACCCGTAACTTTTTTTTTATTAATTTAATTTTTTTTATTATTTAATTCAATTAAGCTATTTTCTATTAAAGTTACTAAGGGAATTATGATTAAAAAATGAGAAAAATATAAAATAGTTGATATTTGTCCAAATTCTATAAATGGAGATTCAACATGTTTTGCACCTAATTGCATTAAAATTAAAAAGTTTACCACAAATATGTAGAAGGCTATTTTACTTAATGGTCTAAACTGCAATCCTCTGCTTCTACTTAGATCTGTTAATGGCATTACTAATAATATTAATATTGCAGAAAACATGGCTATAACTCCTAATAATTTATTAGGAATAGATCTTAATATAGCATAGAATGGTAATAAATATCACTCAGGAACTATAGCAGGAGGAGTCTGCATTGGATTAGCCATAACATAATTTTCACTGTCACCTAAAAAATTAGGCATGAAAAATACAAACACTGATAATATAATAATAAAGAGAAAGATAGTTATTAAATCTTTGAAAATAAAGTAAGGCGCAAAAGGTAATCTGTCATAGTTACCTGACACTCCTAAAGGGTTATTTGATCCTGCACTATCATGTAAAGCTATTAGATGCATTAAAGCTAATGCAGCTAATATAAAGGGTAGAACAAAATGTAATGCAAAAAATCTGTTTAAAGTTGCATTATTAACACTAAACCCTCCTCAAATAAATTCAACAATATCTTTTCCTACTCATGGTATTGCACTCATAAGATTTGTTATAACTGTGGCACCTCATAATGACATTTGTCCGTAAGGAAGAACATAACCTAGGAAAGCTGTAGCCATCATTAATATGAATATTATAGTACCTATAGTTCAAACCAATGTTCTAGGGGCTCTATAAGATCCATAGTATAACCCTCTTCCTATATGTAGATACACTATGAAGAAAAACGCTGATGCAGTATTTGAGTGTAAGTAACGAATAAGCCATCCGTTATTTACGTCTCTCATTATATGTTCAACAGAATTAAATGCTTCTAGTGTACTAGGATTATAGTGCATTGCTAGTGTTACCCCTGTTATTATTTGTATTACTAAACAAAATCCTAATAAAGAACCAAAGTTTCATAGATAGCTAATGTTTGAAGGTTCAGGTGAGTCTATCAGATAATTATTGATTAAACTGGCTAAAGAATGACTTTTTCATATTCTCATGGAAGATTAAAATTATATAATGAGTATGTTATTTATTATAATATTTTTTTTAGTACTTGCAATCTATGTACTACATTTTAATTCCTAATTAGCATAAACAATAATGTTTATAAGGTAATATAGTAATTGAGTAATCACCTTCGCTAATGTTTGTGTTTCTAAGGCTTATTTAACTATATTTCATAATTACAATGTATATATTATTCTATATATATAACTAATGTTAGTATACTTTTTTTTTTATTATTTTTCGATTGTTAGAATAAGGATATATTACTAGGGATGATTTCATAACTATATATTATACAAGGTACTAGTACAATAAAAGCTATTACTATTGGTAACAATACAGTTCAAGAGAACGACATAAGCTGATCAAAACGTATTCTAGGGAAAGAAGCTCTTACTCATATAAAAATAAATATCATTATACAAGATTTAATACCTATGGTCAAACCATAAATTAATCCTTCTACTAAAGGATAATTGCTTAAACCTATTATTGAGTTTAGAGTATATTCATCATAGTATGCATAACCAAATATATTATATATAAATGTATTATCTATTAAATAACCTCCTATAAATAACATAACATTTAATATACAAATTAATACTATACTTGCGTATTCAGCCAAGAAAAAAAATACGAATATTACTGCAGCGTGTTCTGTCATGAACCCACTTACTAACTCAGATTCTGCCTCGGCCAAATCAAAAGGAGCTCTATTAGTTTCCGCAACGGAACCTATAAAAAATATAATAAATACAGGAAGTAATGGGAATATTAATCATATTGCTCTCTGAGTTTCTATATTAACAGTTAAATTAAGGCTTCCTGTTAATAAAATTACTAAAAGTATTGCCGAACTCAATATTAATTCATAACTTATAAGCTGTGCAGTACTTCTAAGTGAACCTAGGAAAGCATATTTAGAATTAGCAGATCATCCTGCTAATAAAATACCATATGTAGCAAGTGAAGAGACTGCTAGCATATATAAAACACCTAAATTAAAATCTCATAGAGCTAATCCAGGTCCATATGGAACAACGGCATAACCTAGCAATGAAAACACTAAAGTTATAACTGGACCAATAAAAAACAGAATAATGTTTGCTTGAGTAGGAGAAATATATTCTTTTAAAATCAGTTTTAATGCATCAGCAAATGCCTGCAAAAGACCATAATAACCTACAATGTTAGGACCTAATCTTCTCTGCATACTAGCCATAGTTTTTCTTTCGGCTACAGTTACAAAAGCTACAGTTAATAGAACAGGTATAGTCACTAATAATATTTCAATAATGGATATAATAGTAGAGGAATAAATCATAAAAGAAAAGTGTAATTAAACTTATACATATAAATATTTAAGGTAAATAAACTTTTTAATATTAAACTGTATTACGGTGTTTTTTAGCGAAATATACTATATAATCTGTGGAATGTTATTTTATATATTTTTTTTTGGATATAAATAAGATAATTTTTGTTTATATATGTAATACTAAAATAAAGCACTATAAGAGCTTTTTTTTTCAATCGTATATTATTTATATTAATATAACAATATTTTCTGTTTTATACTTAGGTTTTTATCTATAAAAACATATATAGTAGGCAGTATACCTTCCTACAATTCTATAGGAAGAATTTGTTATATATTATATATCACAAAAATAACCATTTATATTAATGTAACTCTAAAGCATCTTTAATATAGGAACAAGATAAAACCACAAATACTTGTGCTTGAATGAATGCAATACCTAACTCTAACCCAGAAAATGCTATAATAAAAGCTAAAGGGAATAGACCTAAGAAGAAATATATTACACCTGAATTCATTATGTTATAAGTAAATCCACTTAAAATATTCAATAGCATATGTCCAGATAAAATATTTGCTGCTAATCTCAACCCTAGTGATACATTTCTAGCTAGATAAGAAATAAACTCTATTAACACTAATAAGGGTAATAAACCTAATGGACACCCAGCAGGAACAAAAAGAGAAAAGAATTCTAATCCATGTTTGTTTAAACCTAAAATAGTTGCACCTAGTACAACTGTAAAACTTAATGAAAAAGTTAATATAAAGTGACTAGTTGAAGCAAAGCTATAAGGAATCATACCTATTAAATTATTAATTAATATAAACACAAATAAAACATATATAAACGGAAAATATATTTGACCTTTTTTTTCATTTATTTGACTTATAACTATACTGTGCACTGTAGCATATACAGACTCTTGTCAAATTGATCAAGAATTTGAGATAATTTGATTATTATTATTAGAAACTAAACTTAGTACGAATACTAGGTATCCGCCTAAAGTTAGATACAATCCAATATTTGTTAAAGACAAAGATAAGTTTCCTAATATAGGTGCATTTAAACTTATTAAATCTCTTATTTCAAATTGATCTAGAGGGCTGATTATAAAAGAATAATTCATGATATAAAACGATTTAATTGTAATAATTTAAAATAATTAATTATTTGTAATGTAACTATATTAGTACCTAAAAGTTGGATTAATACTTTATATTGATAAATAGATTTATGATTAGGAAGAGAAGGAATTGAACCTTCGACAGCCTTAGCTATTGAGTTTACAGCTCAACCCATCATACCAACAAATGGAACCTTCCTTGTATTTCATTCCTTATCATTATATTGCCATTACAATTTTTACAGAGATCTATAAGAAATAGGTGACTTGAACACCTAACCTTCCGTGTGTAAAACGGTTGCTCTGCCAATTAAGCTAATTTCTTTTTTTTAGTTATTTTTAAGCTAGTATTTTTAAGAACCAGAGGAGAAATTCGAATTCTCATTTTTAATGCATGAAATTAACGTTTTAACCAATTTAACTACTCGGGCTTATAAATATTTTTCTTTAACAAAAAAAGATAACTTCAGGGTGAATACCCTGATTTGAACAGGGAATCTACTGTTCCACATACAGTTGCTCTGCCTATTGAGCTATATTCACCTTTTTTTTTATTTATAAAACTACAAAAAAATATATTTTTACAGGACTATAGTTTATACGTTTTACTGATGCTATTATATATTGAGCGTATAGGCTTATTATTATTAAGAAATGTAACTTAAACTAGCAAACTGTTTACTTTCAATATATAAAGCATTTTTCCCTAATTCAAAAGCAAAGCCAACTGTAAGCACTAAAAAGAAAATAAGCATTATGATTAAACCAAATATGCTATTTACATAACTACTTACTACATAAGGATATACAAGCAATATTTCTAAATCAAATAATAAAAATAAAAGTGCAAATATAAAGAAAGATATACTAAACTCACTTCTATTTTGACCAAGAAAAGAATGGAACCCACACTCAAATACACTATTCTTCTCTTCATATGGATTATGAGGTGCAAATATAAAATTTAATAGCAATAACAATATTGCTAATATAGGTACAAATATAAAAAAATACATTTGGCTTAACATTTAGGCTTTAAATTCCATAAGTGTTAGTAGACTTATTACATTGTATCATTCTTCTGGCATATATATAAATAAAATTAATAATAATGAAATAAAGGAAATTATAATACTAAATGCGCTGTTAATCAGTACATTGTTTGGTTTTATTTGTTCTAACTTAGATGTATTTCCATTAATATTATTATAAGAGACTCTGTATACTACTAGATCTACATTTTCGAGAGAGGGATTTATTTCATAATTCTCTTTATAAAAAAATACCTGTTTTATTAAATTAAGATAATAGCCTGCTCCTATTACACTAGTTAATATGGCCACAAGAACCATAAATACGTAACCAGCGTCTAATGCAGCACTTAATACCATTTGTTTCGCAAAAAATCCTATTATAGGCGGTATACCTACGAAAGAAAAAATCGTTATACCAAAGCTTAATGCCATATATGGATTTATATGAAAGTATCCTTTTACTTGGTTTATTAGTTGAACGGGAGAATTATTTTTGTCTATTAGGTTTTTCTTGTCTTGTTCTTCTTTATATACATACATAAATAAAGAAAACCCTATACTTATTAGTATCATGAAAGCATTTAAATTACATATAGAGTATTGTAATAAGTAAAAAATAAAAGATTGAATAGATTCAACACTATTTACTGATAAAGCCAATAAAATAAACCCTACATGATTAATTGTACTATATGCAAGTAATCTTTTTATTCTAAATTGGGTTAAACCTAATACAGATCCTATAATTAAAGATAACAAACTACTTAATAATAATATTACTTTTCAAGAAAAATAAAAATCAGTATAATAGATTAACTCTAAGAAAAATGCAAAAATAGAAATTTTTGCAACAATCGCTACAAATGCTGTAACTATTGTGGGTATTCCATCATATACATCTGGAGATCAAAAATGGAATGGCGCCGCACTAACTTTGAATAAAAATCCTGTAAACATAATTATAAAGGCTATATTCATGTTTAAAAAGTATAAACTATATGGGACTGAAGTATGAAAACCCATTTCACTAATAGAGGCTATTACATAAATATTATCTAGATTAGTAGCACCTGAATTTATGTATAATAGTCCAGAACCCAGCAAAATAAAACAAGACGATAGCCCTCCTAGTAAGAAATATGTTAACCCACTAGCAGTAGATGACTCAGAATCTCTATATAGAGTACATATAATGTACAGACCATAACTTTGTAGTTCTATTGATAGGAAAATAGATATTAAATCACCAGTGCTTATTAAAAATATAGCACCACAGACTACAAATAATATTATCAAGGGATATTCTATTATTCTAAATTGCTCTCCAACTTTATTAGATATTAAGTTTTTATTATATAATAATTTCATCATGAAAAAGTTATATATAGATTCGTTTTTCGTTATATATACTTTTCTGGGATAGAAAGCAGTTAAGGTTAAAATCAAACTAGTAATGAAAAAAATAAATAAGTTAAATGTCTGACTAAATACGGATATATTAAACAGACCCCCATATACACCTATTCCATTTCCTAAACCTTTAATATGTAAATTATTAAAAGCTAAAATACTTATTAATATTAAACTTTGTATAACTACTCTGGAATATAGTATCGACTTATCTCGTCTCAAAGTAATAGCATTGGAAATCAATAACATTATTAATGAAAAAATTACCATTTTCGGAAAAGAGATGATTCGAACATCCATATGCTTTCGCACAATATTTAGCAAATATTTTACCCTGCCTATGGTAACTTTTCCTTAAGGATACTTAGTTAATATATAAATTAAGAAACGAGCTAGGTCGGCTACGATCCGACATCTACTTTCTCGACAAGAAAGTTCTTTACCAATTAAGTTACTAGCTCATATTGAATTAAGTGTAAATACGGTCAACCGAACTTGAATCGGTACATATCGCTTGGAAGGCGAATGGTCTGCCATTAACCTATAACCGTTAAAATAAAAAATTAATGATAAGATTATTATCTTTTTATCAAACTTATTAAGGCAAACAATATTATTATTAGTAGATTATTATCTAGCAATATAAAATAAGGTACTGATATATAGAAGGTTAAACCTACTAATATATATAATGCATAAGATGTTATAACACCTGTATCTAAAGCCGATATATTTTTGCTTAGGTTAATTAAACCTTTTTCTAATCCGAAAGGTCCAATTAGTTCTATTGATCCTTTATCTATAACTTTAGTTGTTTGTCCTCCTAATTCTAGAACAAAATTCGTTATATACTTATTATAGAATAACTCAATTAAGAAACGCTGGCTAAGTAGTCCATATATATTGTATCCAATACTAGAAAGTTTAAAATATATTAATGCCTTATTCATAAATTCGCAAATTATAATGGATATAACACTTAATGAAACGGTGAATATTAAAGGAATAATCTTTATTAGAGTAGGTACTGCAAATTCTACATCTAATGTTATTTCGTGCGAAGGATGGATAAATAAACCATTATCTATGAAAAAACTAGTTCCTAGTCCTATAAATATGTCTTTAGTAATATACCCAAAAAATATAGAAAATACTGCTAATAAAATTAAAGGTATACTCATAAAAATATCACTTTCATGAGCATGTTTATAATTTATAATAGGTCCATTAGGGTTTGTTAAGAATGTTAAATATAATACTTTTATTGAATATAAGGTAGTAAACATAGCAGCTATAGTTGATATTCAATATACAATTATACTAGAAACAAAGAATTGCCCATATGCAGATTCTATAATAAAATCTTTGGAATAAAATCCAGTCATAAAAGGGAATGCCACTAGGCTAAGTGAAGCTATTAACATAACCGAATAAGTTAAAGGTAAAAATATCCTAAGACCCCCGTACCTTCTGAAATCTTGATTATCACTTACAGCGTGTATAACTGAACCAGCTCCTAAGAATAATAGCCCTTTATAAAAGGCATGGTTTACTAGATGGAATAAAGCTAAATTGTAAGAAGATAAACCTATTGCTATTACCATCATCCCTAGTTGACTCATGGTAGAATAAGCAATAACTTTCTTAATATCTTGTTGAAATAAACCTATGAGTGAACTGAATATTGTTGTAATCGCCCCTACTCATAAACATATTAATAAAACTGTATTACTATATTCTATTAAAGGAGAACTCCGTATTAATAAGTATACTCCAGCTGTAACCATAGTGGCTGCATGGATTAGAGCAGACACAGGTGTTGGTCCTTCCATAGCCATAGGTAGTCAAACATGCAGTCCAATTTGTGAGCTTTTGGCCATGGCACCTATCAATAAACATATACCAATTAAGGTTAAAGTATTATGATTAATTACAGGTGCTATAGAAAATACAGTTGAGTAGTCTATGTTACCAAAAGATCATACCATAGAAAACATACCAATAGTTAAAAAACAATCACCTACCCTATTTGTTAAAAAAGCAGAGATTGAACTTTGATTTGCCGCTATTCTTGTATATCAAAAACTTACTAACAAGTAAGAGCATACTCCTACCCCTTCTCATCCTACGAACATTAATAAAAAATTATCTGAAGTTACTAGGATTATCATCATAAAAGTAAATAAACTAAGGTAGCTGAAAAATCTTTGATTATGGGGGTCATGACTCATGTAACCTATAGAATACACATGAACTAATGAAGAGATAACTAATACTGGTATTAACATAGAAACTGTTAATGAATCAAAATTGAAACTTCAAGATATGTTTAATGACTCTGAATCTATTCACTTGAAATTATCTACATATACTGGCACGTTATTTATACCAACTTCAATAAAGGCTAAACCAGATAATATAGTAGTTGTAATTAATGCAGTACAAGCTATTAAATGAGACCCATTTACACCTACCTTTCTACCAAAGAATCCTGAAATTATAGAAGCTAATAAAGGTAAAATTATTATAGTTAAATACATTACTTGAATTCTATGGCTATACTTCCTCTTAATCTATAAAATGCAACTAATATACCTAAACCTATAGCAGATTCTGCTCCTGCTATGGCTATAATATATGTTGCATAAATTTGGCCTAATATATCATCAAAATTGAATGAAAAAATTAATATTAAAAAGGTAATAGCTAACAACATTATCTCTATTGAAATAAGCATTAATATAATATTTTTTCTATTTAAGACAAAACCTAGTATTCCTATTAAAAACAAAATAAGTGGAAGAAACATATAGGTAATAATATATAAAAATATAGAGATAAGAAAAGGATAAATTAATAAAATCATAAAGCAATACTTATTTATTTTTTATTATTTATTTTCTGTTAAAGATACTACTAGTATTACAATTGCGTAAAATATATTACTTATGATCCTCAGTAGTATACTGAAAGGAACAGAAATAATCATACAACATCTACAAAATGTCAATAAAGTATTCCAGATTCTAGACCGAGATGATGATTTTCGGTTAAATGGTACGCTAATAAACGCCAGAATCCTACAGCTATAAATATAGTACCTATTATTACATGTAACCCGTGGAATCCAGTTCCAAAGTAGAAACATGACCCATATGCTCCGTCACTTAAAGTGAAAGATGATACTTTGTATTCTATTGCTTGTAAAGAAGTGAATAAAAAGGCTAATATAATAGTATTTATTCCTCCATATAGACTTCCGTTTCTATTCCCCTGTATAAGAGAATGATGGGAATAAGTAATCGTTACTCCAGAGGCTAGTAATATTACAGTATTTAATAATGGTAGCTCAAAAGCATTTATTGCTTCAACACCTGTAGGAGGTCACTGTGCACCTAACTCAACAGTAGGTGACAATGCACTATGAAAATAAGCTCAAAATATAGCTAAAAAGAATAAAATTTCAGAAACTATAAACAAAGCAACTCCCAGATTTAACCCTTTTTGCACAGCTAAAGTATGATTACCTAAGTAAGTACCTTCTGAAATAACATCTCTAAATCATAAAAACATACTTGCTATAACTAAAGTAAAGGGAAAAATTAATAAATAACCAGCATGAGAAAAGTTATGCATATTCAGTACCCCTGAAGTAGTCAAAGTAAATAAACTTACGCAAGTTAATATAGGTCAAGGTGAAGGAGAAACTAAATGAAATGGATGACCCTGAAAATTACTTCGATTAATATTTAACATAATATACTTATTTATTACTATATTATAAAACTAGACATTTATATTATTATTTTTTTTTTATTAAGGATATTAGTTAATATTTATAAAACCCGTGCAATTTCCACTACACGAACCATATTTCGACTTAACACCAATCAAAGTCATACATACGAAAGTTAAATGATAAAATACTAATAATACATCCTATATGTGCGTAAATGTAGGTATCATTTAACCAAACTTATTGCACATACTCCTTTCAGCGCTTGACGAGTGGTTAGTACCCAAATGAGATTAAAGCCACCGTGATATAGTAACTCACGATTACTAGTAATTCCTTATTCATGCAATCGAGTTTCAGATTACAATTCTTTTTATATTCTGTTTTAGAGATTAATTTAAATTTGCATTTTTATATCTCTCTGTGCAGATATATGTGGCACGTCTATAGCCCACAATATTAAGGTCATGATGACTTGTCTTCCTCCTCCAATTAATATACATGTAAATATTAAATAAGGATTACGCTAGATTTATATGGATCTAACCACAATCTCACAACATTAGCTTTAGACAGCCGTGCAACACTTGTATATATATGTATGTATAAAAGATTGAAATCACTTATACATATAAGTTGGTACAAATACCAACTTAAGCACGTCTTATTAAAGACGCAACGTAATTATTAATTATCTACGTTATGTCATATATACATTCCAATTGTGGTAAGATTTTTCGAGGGTTATCGAATTAAATAACATACTTCACTACTGGTTTCAGAAACGGTCTAATGATTTCAGTTCCTGTG
>JAOYNU010042855.1:0-11608 GCA_026745395.1 Tympanopsis confertula | reverse complement strand
CCTCTTTCCCTATCCCTGTACAGCCGACTGGAAGCCCGGATAGCAAAACCAAAATGGCGTATGACTATCATCTTGGCTCTGACACGAGCGATATTGCGCATGGCCTCTTTGCAGTCTTGCGTGCTTTGGACGAATTCGATGTGGATGTCATTTACGTCGAAGGTATCTCTGATCGTGAAGGCGACCTGGCTGCGGCTGTGATGAACCGACTTAGAAAAGCCGCAGGTTCTGAGATGAAAGCTTAAGATGCCGTGTGATACATATCCTTTGACATTCCATTTCTTTATGGATTGTATATAGAGGTTCCATGATCATGTACATAGAACAGGTGTTTGGAATGTTATATTATACAAATCTCCTCATTATGCCAGTATGTCTATGTAAATTTTCTCTCCTTTTGCATTAACTTGGCAACGGCGATCTCCGGCCCACGGGTGAGCTAAAATGCTTATCACTGGTGGATTCGGCTGGCGAGGTATTAAATTGACTCATTAGTCTTTCTTTTCACCGGCCAGATAAGTAACCGGAGCCACGGCCCCGCTCAATTGGGCAAAACTCTGCCATGCAGGGCGCAAGTTGAGTAATAAATATTCGTTTATCGTGCAGTAGTTGCATCAAGAAGAGCTAAGAGGAGCCAATGATGAGCAAGCTGCAGGACTAAAATAGAAGGCTGTTCCTGGGCGCATTATCTTCCCCGCAATCCAACCCATGGATAGTGCGGGTATATAGGGTGACTGGCCCGCACCATCGGCTTCAAATAATTCGCGGTCCCTTGGAAGAAGTCACCCTGCGATTGTCTTTCACTCGAACCCTACACCCTACCATGTGCCAATCACGGATGCACGAGTTCCTTCAAGGTCTCCCTAAATGTGAACACCATGTACACCTGGAGGGGTGTCTCGCCCCAGAACTCACCTTCCAATTGGCATCTCGCAATGGCATCACACTCCCCGATGACCCAGCATATGCCTCAGTCGAGGCTCTTAAAGAAAGATTCGAACGTTTTACCTCTCTAGACGACTTCCTGCATTACTATTTCGAGAGCATGGCGGTGCTTCGCTCAGAGCAAGACTTCGCTGATTTAGCCTGGGCCTATTTCTTGAAGGCCCAAGCCGACGGCGTGCACCATGCCGAAGTGTTTTTCGACCCTCAGGTGCACCAAGAACGTGGAATTGCGTATGAAACCGTTGTCAATGGCTTCTCAGAAGGTTGCAAGCGCGCCGAGCGCGAACTTGGCATTAGCACCCGACTCATCTTGTGTTTTCTCCGCCATTTGCCCGTTTCCTCGGCCAACCAGTTATACGACCAATTCCTTGCGAGTGGACACTACGAGGCCGGTGTCATCCATGGACTTGGCTGGTCATCTTCTGAAGTTGGTCCACCTAAGGATATGTTCCGAGACATATACGCATCGGCAGCAGAGAAGAAGATTCCTCTCACAGCACACGCAGGTGAAGAAGGCGATGCTAGTTATATTAGCGCCGCTTTGGAACTCGGAGCGCAACGTATCGACCACGGCATAAATCTTATTCAGGACCCGGCTCTTATGCAGCAAATCGCGAAAGATAACATTCTGTTGAGTGTTTGTCCAGTGTCTAACTTGAAGTTGCAATGCGTCAAGTCTATTGCGGAGGTCCCAATTCGCAAATTTCTTGAGGCTGGTGTGAAATTTTCTATCAACAGCGACGATCCAGCATACTTTGGGGCTTATATTCTGGGGAATTACTGCGCAGTTCAGGACGCGTTCAACCTCTCTGTCCTCGAATGGCGCATGATTGCGGAAAACAGTGTCCAGGAGAGCTGGATTTCAAATGAGCGCAAGGCGCAGCTGTTGGCTCTCATTGAAGCTCATGTGAAGGAATTCCTCTAGACCGGAAATAGGGGATTTTAGTGTAATTCAGGGCTATTGATGGGGTATAATGCCCATTGATTCAACATGCTGTATGATAGTCATTGATTTCAGGCGTAACAGAAACCGGGAGGGGAGGTTAGGAGTTTGTGATGAGTCGGCGAGGAAGAAGCGACAGGTATTATGTATAATGAGCCTAGAACGACATAATATATACAAAAATGCAAAACCATCGATCTGGACTGTCTGTCACCTACAGTACTCGTGCCTTGAGTGCACCACTCGCTCGGTAGCCGAGCGAGTTGCTGCCGTACATCCCATGGTAACTTGGACTTCACAGATCTCTCACGCCTACGCCGTAGCTTCTGAGTATCTGATAACTATATAATGTGCTATTGAGTAATTCTATTGTTTGAAGAATCAAAAAGAAAATATCTTATCCTACCAAGTCGTATAAATGTATACTTATCGCCCACGCTGTGGCCGCAAAGCATGATTAGTCAGGAATCGGCAGGGAAAATTGGCGGGAGTAATTCATCGACGCTGATTGGCCGGCCGCCCGCAAAACGTCTTGTCCACCTCGATCCGTCCTTCTCCTCCATCATCCAACCTCCCATTGACACACTCCCCACTCCGCAATGGCGTCCAAACTGTTCCCCGTTTCGCGGGCCAGCCGGGTGCTGCGCCAGCTTCCCTATACCCCCTACAGACCTTTCTCCGCCGCTCCGCAACGATACAGCGACTCCCTCTCAGTGGTATGTGAGCCTCGTTTTCCTCGCGACCTCCCAGGCCAATTGCATCGCGCTGCCTCGAGAGGAGAGATACAGAATGCCATTAGACGCGTTACTGACCATCTCATAGCACCGCAACAGCCCTCACAACAACCCTTCTATCCCGTTCAAGTTCTCCGAGCAGAACCTCACACTCATTGATGAGATCCTCAAGCGCTACCCACCGCAGTACAAGAAAGCCGCAGTCATGCCCCTGTTGGACCTGGGACAGCGCCAGCACGGCTTCACTAGTATCAGTGTCATGAACGAGGTTGCTCGCATGCTCGAGATGCCCCCCATGCGTGTCTACGAGGTTGCCACTTTTTACACTATGTACAACCGCGAGCCGGTCGGCAAGTACTTCCTCCAGGTTTGCACAACGGTATGTCACGGCTTTTCCGACTTTATTTCGGCTGTATATCTGACCATGAATAATTAGACCCCCTGCCAACTCGGAGGCTGCGGCAGTACCGCCATCGTCAATGCAATCAACGAGCACCTCGGTATCACCCCTGGCCACACTACTGAGGATGGACTTTTCACCTACATCGAAGTTGAGTGTCTCGGAGCCTGTGTCAATGCCCCAATGGTTCAGATCAACGACGATTATTACGAGGATCTGACTCCCGAGTCTATCAAGAGCCTTCTCACCGCTCTTAAGGACTCTGCTAGCAGCACAGGAACGAAGGTTCCTGCTCCTGGCCCATTGAGTGGTCGTAGCACTTGTGAAAACAGCGACGGTCTGACTAACCTGCGTGAGGTTCCGGAATGGAACCCCGAGGCTATGATGCGCAAGGATGGAGCTCTGGACGGACCAGCTGCGCAATAAGCGACTTTTACTTCCGTTTTTAATGAGTTTTGGATGGAAGAACATTCACAGTAACGGGTTGAAAGCATTCGAACCCGGTATGTTGTGAAGATGTGGCATGAAACTTAGAGCTATACCAGCATGCTGCTCAATCATCTTCCTGGGCGTCTTCGTTCCGTTTGTTTGTCTACCATGTACAGTACGTGGCTCTTGAATCTTGAGATATTGACTTAGGAGTCCAATGCCAAATGCCGAGTCATACTCGCTGAATTGCAGATCAATAGTTACCCTCAATGATACAGGGGATCTCGTAAGATGGTGTTTAATTATATGCAAGCATCGCAAGCTTTCCCTTCACCCATCTATAATGGAAACCTATTACGTACCTTCTCACCCCATTTTATACAAGATCGCATATTTCTAGCCATGAAACCTATCGTTCGGTCTGATCATCAGGAGTGAATGCAGTTGAAAAAAAAAGATAAGATAAACTAATAAAACAATAAACCATTTCACCAATAGATCTTCTATTCTCATGGACTTCCCAGCCTCCAAGCCTATCTCTAAATTCATATTGCACGATTCTACCTGTCATTTACCACGATTACGCCGCCACGGTTCATCAGCCTTTGAATTTCCTTGCGTCGTCTTTTCCCCTTGTTTGTTGGTCGACTCTTGGGCCAATATAGCTATGGAGGGACCCAGTTAGTGAAACATTGTGTTAGCTCACACAAGCAGATCTTCAAGTCCCTCCATAGGCGGGCCTCCCAGTCGCACATCAGTAGGTCTTATCTCATGTTCCTCCACAACACACGCCTGACCATCGCGTTCAACAATTCTTCTACCCTTGGTGAGTCGCTTTTCGAGATAATCAACATCCATTGTGTTTCGGGCCACCATATGATAAATGTGGACGGGCTTCTTCTGTCCATATCGACGTGCGCGACCAATTGCCTGAGTCATCTGAGAGTCGTATCCAACCTGGTCTTTGGATGGGAATGGACTCATAAAAACAATATGGTTTGCAATTTGCAGATTTCTTGATGGAAACAGTCAGTACCACGGCCTTTCGCGCAGACATGAGAGGAATACTTACAATCCAGCAGCCACGACACCTCCTATAGGAAGCAGCACAACTTTCCAAAAATGCGGTTCCGAATACTCCCATTTCTTCTTCGTATATTGCAACTTTGTCCTTGTCTTCGTCGCTGGAGGTTTCTCTACAGATGGTCCTCCCATCACCTCGTCTGTGTTGGAGCTTGTGCCTGTCTTCTTTTTCTTGGACGAGCTTTCGGGAGCAGGGCTTTCAAGTTGGCGTTTCTTCAACCTGATTGGGAGTGCGATACCTTGAGGCTGAATATCTGGATTCACGCTCTCCATGTCTTCGTCTTCACTGGAACCCAAGCCCTCTAACCAATTTTCAACTTCCACATTGTCCACTTCCTCATCTTCTTCCTCCATCTCATCGTAATTTCTTACAGCCCGACTGTATGCATAAGCTTCGAAGGTCGGGTAAAGCCTTTGCTCGAGAAATTCTCTGAGGCGACTTCGTCTCGATAGGGTCAGGCTTCGGTATGTAATGTTGGCGGCGTCAAAACGGTGTTCGATGGAGGGGAGGCAGTCTTGCGCCGGTACAAAAACTATGACATGATCATCTGGAGGGGTCGAGTTGATCAGCTCTACCAATTTATCAATTTTAGCACTTTCTTCAAACTTCCTAGTGCCAATTTCAGAGCCCCTGATAGTTCTGGGCCAATATTCCTCGCCGCTGCATCCCTTTATGGGGCATTTCGTCATATCCTGATCTGTGCGTACATTTTCTGCGCAGTCATTGCAAAGCGTATGTCCACAATTCTCAATCACAGATAAATCCTTACTGTGAGTCTTAACGGAATTGCAAGATTTGCAAAATATGCCCGACTCAGGGGAAACATTCAGCAGCGCCATCATGGCCCGGCTAAATCTGAGCTGGCGCTGAGTCGGGACAATGAAGTTTGTTATGACGCGTGATATTTCAGTAATGAGGCGTTCGGCCACTCTGTCTCTTTTGGTGCGCTCCAATTCTTCTCTCGATTTCGAGATTTGATTTTTCTTAGATCTCTTTCTTGCGTTTAATCGTGTATCTGGGGCCTTTCTTTTGGACCCCGCTGCCACCTGCGTCTCTGTTGTCTCTGGTGTCTCAATCATTTCAATATCTTCAGTCTCTTGTGTTTTCTGTTCCTCCTCCTCTTCTTTTTCTTTTCCTTTTCCTTTTCCTATGTCGTCTATTTCATCAGCATACCATTTTCCCTCATCGAACAGCCTCATCCATGGAATAGAAGATCTTTCGCCAATATCTTTGCGAATTCTTTCCGTGAGCCGCATTGTCAAATCTTCCAGATTAGCGACTTTTCGAAGCGTCTGGTGCTTCTTCGTTGGTTTTTTCTTGGTGCCCGATGTCTCTTCCAAAGATTCCTTCTCGAATTTCTCTATCATCCCCGGAAGTTTCTTGGATATGAATTTTTTCACTATCCTCATAGCTCCCTCATCTCCAAACTCACAATTTTCCACATCCATCATATCTTTCCATGGCGATCTATTTGAGCGAGCGATTGCGAGACTCTTGAAAATTACGTGCCGCTGCATGAGTAGTGGAACAAGCTTAAGGCTGAATTCCTTTTCGGCCGCCTGCTCCTTATCCGCGAGTTCTTCTTGGCAATATTCGATACTAAAGACCTCATCATGGACATCCGTACTAGTTGTAGCTTTTGCAAATACATGAAAAGGTCCTTGCACTTTATTTATATCAAGCATCTTATTGACGTGGTCGATCAGGGGCTCGCCCCGTCTATCGAGGTTCTGAATTATCCACCCTGGGTGTGCGACCAATTGCTTATGGAGCTCCTCATACACCTGGCGCTCCCTTGGGTACTGATGACTGAGCACGAGTTGCTCCATTCTTTCAATGTTGTCTATTTGCGCCTGGTTTTGACGAGCAAAGCGATTAAGAAATTCTTGTCCATAGCGATGGCGATCAATATACCATGCATCACTGTGAATGTTTATAGTTGATTTAAACCCGTCAGAGTCTAGAGCTACAAAACCCTTATGGGGCTTTATCTCTCCGTCTCTTCCGTCGATGACGCCAAGGTTAACTCCAAGCAGAGTTGCAATGTTCTGGATATCGCCAAACTTTTCCAAACCGGGCGTTCCTGAGATGACCCATCTGTTACGTGCTGATAATGTACTGAAACCGAAAAGCCTCTGCTTCGGTAGTACATACGTGTATTCATCGATAATCATACGCTTGAAATGGAACGCGTGAAGAGGTATTCTCATTTCTTGGAGGTCTATGAATTCTTCTGATGTAAACTTTTTGGGGAAAACCCGCTTTCTAAGTTTCTCCATCGTAATGATTTCTTTTTCCCATCTCCACTTTCTAGACCGGGAATCTTGAGATGTCGAATTTCGAGACTCTTCTTCTTCTTTCTCTTTCTGCTCCCTAGCGGCTGTAAACTGCGCGCCTCGCAATCTTTTTGAAGGTATTACGTCCAGATCGTCCGGCTTATTATTCAGAATTTCGATTCCCTCTTCAGCTTTGCGCACGTACGCTTCTCGGCCTTCGGTTTTCAAGATTTCGGTCATGGACTTACACTTCTCCCGGGCGTCTTCAAACCACTCGCGTATCATGTCACTGTAGAACTCGGGGACTGCTGGACTGACTGTGTACGCTCCCAGCCAATTGTAATACGGAAGGGACTGCATCATAGGCCAGGTGGCAAGAATAATATCTGCTTCCTTTACTTCGCGGACTGACCATGAATAAACGCCCCCCGCGTTCGAGGAAGAAAGGACATTAACTCCCTTCCCGAGGAATTTGCCCAGTTCGCTCTGCCACTGTGCATGAACCGAAAGAGGCACTAGAATAATCGTTGCATTGGTGGAGATATGACCTTCGATATCTCCATAATCTAAATTTTTAGTCTTTTCAAGCTTCGGCCTTCTCTTCCTCCCGGTATCTGGCGGCTCATATTGCTTATCTCCTAATCCAGTGGCGACGAGAGAAAGAGCAAGTGCAGTTTTCCCATACCCAACCTCATCGGCTATGAGCCCTCCCCGAATGAATCGTGGTCTCGTTGCACGAACTTCTGCTCGCCAATTCATAGCTGGTAGCATAGCCTCTTCAACTTCGACTTCTCCAAAGGGTTCAACATCATCAGCCTCCTGGGAAATCATCCATGCCAATGATCGGAGCTGATCGGTTCGCAATGGGAGGCTTGGATTCCATAAAGTGGGATGAGGGTGAGGTTCGTCGTTCTTATTGTTTGGCAAAACGAAACCCGTTGGTATAGGCTTGCCGGTATCAGAGACAGGCAGTAACAACCGCCATTCTAAGAGGGGAGTTCCGCTGCCAGGGACCCTTAGACTAGTTTTAGCCACTCGATGAGCCATGGTCTGAATATTTAAAGCTATTGCGATCTCTGCCTTGGATTCGGTATTTGTCTTTTGGAAAACCAGGAATGGTGGGGGTCGTGTCTTCATTGTCTTCTCGTAATCCGCCGCTTGAACGGGGTCTTCCCACGGTACTCGTGATCTCCCGCTCCTGGTTGGGAGCCAAAGTACTCGTGGAGGGACCGAATTGCAAGTTGGGCATTCGCTATCATGATGCAAGTCAACCCCGTCGATGACTATGTCTCTCCATTCCTGGAACTTGGGGGCCAGACTTAGCTTCTGAGTAGCCCATGCATTCTTCTTGAATACGGCTGGGAGTCTGTCTGGAATTATGGTTTCCCAGTCATGGATTATTTCACGAAGCCCAATAGATTCACGGGGAGTCGAAAAACCTACAATAGGAATATAAGCATCGCGGCAGCCATCGCTCCGCAAGGCCACAACATGTTGATCATTGCATACGTGGTATGAAATATCAGATATCGACAAGGGACGCAATACCATACGTGGAGCAATCTTGAATGGGCGTGAATAGCCTTTGGCTGTGGCTGAAAATTGGCGATAGATTTGTATCTTCAATGATTTTTCTTCGGCAGTGAGGTATTCGGGCTTGTATGTGGTCCTGAGTTTCTTTTTTCGCCTTTCTTCTCTCCTGTGTAGCTCAACTTTTTCCTTTTGATCTTCACAGTTCTGCAATTTCGATTCATACGCTAGACCTTCAGCCAACAGACGCTCTCGTAATTTCTTCTTTTCGGCTACCAAACCCTCGACCTCTTCGTCTTTTTGAATGTTGTCGGGCAGGATCTTAGCACCCCATGAGCATTCAACTTCTGCGATGGTTTGTCGGTGCTCATATCCAAAAATCCGTTCATGTTCAAAGGCAAAGACGTAAGAATCCACGCTAGGATGAGTCGTTTTGCCAGGGTCTAAGAAGAGGTAGACTGGTGGAACAGTGCCACCCTTCTTGCTCTCTTTCCTGTACAATGTTCCTTCCGCAGTGCCGCATTCGGGCAAATAGTCGTAAACACCTTCCAAAACTCGATCGGACTCATTCACAGCGTCCCCATTGATTGTAACGTTTAATTTGGACCACATTTCGGATCGACCGAGAGCCTTTACTTTGATCCCCAGCTTTGCCTCGGGGGTGGGAACCTTCTCTCCAAGGCCCTGGAACTCGAGATCAAATCTTGCGTGGAATGGAGAGACTATATGCCATTGACCATCAAATGACAAGGTGGTTGTTGGGCTCATTCTTGCTACTGGCTTCATAAGCATAGTCCGCAGCAATGAGCCCACTGCCGAGTCCTTGGGGGGCTTGACGAACCAAAGCCATTCTGCACTTTTACCGTTGATCTCGAGTCGCAAAGTCGAATGATCGCCCTCATATGTGACAGTCCATATTCTGCCACGCTGGATACTTGAGAAGCGAACGTCGTCACCAACTGCGAGATCAACACTTCGGTTAAAAGAAGACCAGTCCTCTTCAGACTTCCTCATTGCCAGGGGTCGGTAGGAGGCGATACATTTGAAACCTTCAATGAAACTATAATATTCCTCGAAGTCCCTTCGGTTAAGCCCCGAAATTGAGAGTCGCATAGGTAAATTTTTCTTCAATGAGGTGATGAAGTTCTCGGGTGACTCGCGCTCGAGCACCAAATTTTTGTATTCGTGCGTGGGATTTCCGGCACATGAATTGCAGACTGTATGGCTACAAAGAGCACAAATGAGAATTTCATCTGAGGTTCTAGACTGCTTTTCGCAGTCACAGTATCGCATGCTCAACCGAGAGTCCCGCACCATCGCTGCCCGCGCGGGTGCATATAAATGGGACTCTTCAATCTTGATGGGCTCCATAATGTGATCATTCCCGAATGCAAATTTCTTCTCAATTCGATTTTCTTGCACTTGTTCATACTTCTTTCCCTTTCCTAGTGCCTCTCTGACAGCGATTAACAAACCGAGCGACGCAACACCAACTGTAGTTGATGACATAGCATTCCCAGCGAGATCTTGAAGTTTCTTTTCCGTTTCTCGACCTACGACTATACGATCAATTGGTAGGCCCTGCAATGCAAGAGCTTCGAGGCCGGTCAATGGCCCACCTCGCAAAGTGATAAAGATTGCTGACCCGGACGTCTGACAAACGAGAATCCCTAAGCTCCTGATGGTTGTGTTAATACGTACCACATTCTGACTAAAATCATAATATTGCCTTCAAAGTCTGTTAGCTCTCGCTTAGAATGCTCAATGTCAAAAGTCACGAGGACATACTCTTTGTATAACGGGTCAAATCCTAGTACGATACAGGTCAAATACTTGATATCGTACGATTCCCAAATTCTCTCCACGTGTGATTGAAACCATTTTCTCCAGAAATAGTCCGGTGGATTGCAAGAAAGTTGTCCCGGTTTACTGCGGCTAAGAGGTCGAGTTGGTCCCGTTTTGCGCTTGTTTCGCTCGTGGGCGTGTATCACTTTCAGCAACTCCCATGTTGTTGGCTTTCTTCTCTTGTCAGGACCGTGGATGTTTCCCATCATACTGTTCATTAGGGGCTCGAGTCTTGGGTCAGTTTCATCCAGTAGAAAATCACCCGCAGCGGAGCTTGCGGGTCGTTCCAAATCTATCACCGTTTTTTTCCAAGTCTCGAGCGCCCATTCGCTATTGACACCGGCCTCATCTAACCAGGCTTTTCTAATGCATGCCATGTATATTCTGTTTCTAGTTTGCGGGAGGTAGTACCGTTTTGTGTCCATTCTAACATAATCCGCATAATATCCAATGTCGTTCCACTCTTCCTTTAAATCATCCCAAGGCGCTTGGACGACATTTTCTAATAAGACCAAGTTGGGTTGGTACTTCTTTGCATAATCAAACATTGCTTCAATTGTAGTGCCAGATTCCCCCATTTCTTCTCGAGTCTTGGGTGCTGAGTTTAAGGAAGAAAAGTCGACGCAAGCAGTCCCTGCAATGACCAAGTCAATGTCTTTTGGAATTGGTTGCCAAGATCCATAAGCTGTTTGTCTATAGCAGAATCGCGAAATCAGCGCGTCTGGCACATACACATACGAATGATGGGAATATAGATTGACTTACGCTTCATCTCCTGACATTTGCGTTATATCACGGAAGAGCACTGGAGGCGCAAAGTTTCGTTCAATGTAAGACTGTTTGAAAGGGACGATCTCGCAGCTATAAGAATGCTGCCATTGAAAATTCTGGCCTTTTCTCGCAAGGTCTATTAAACAGTCAGTCCTATAATGAGCTTAGGATATCCATGGATCAATTGATGTCTCTCACGTTTCTGCACCAGGTCAAGGGCCATGAGCGGGCACTCTGTTCCCGAGCACATTGTCCCCACGCGAACAGATCTACCGTTCAGCTGATCTAAGAGATCCTCGAGGCCATGCGCTCTAGAGCGTTCACAAATATCCTCAAATACATCTTCGATAGAGGTAATTGGGGGCAAATCGTAATTAAGTCCACCCTTTGTCTTTTTGGTCTTATATAGTGACGGTGCGCGAAGAAATTCCGGGGCGTTGATCGAGGGTATCCATCTTAAAGTTTTATATACATACTTCCACTTTGGCAATGGAGCGTCTGACAGATCCCTTGAAGAATCATTTAGTGGGATGTCGCGCCAATTAAATGCGTTAGGAATAGGCAACTTACAAGGGGCGGTCGTCATCATCCGATGCGTCGCCATCATCACTCACGCCGTCTAGTTGATCCTCTTTAACATTATTCATCTCC
>JAOYNU010042744.1:0-11616 GCA_026745395.1 Tympanopsis confertula | reverse complement strand
TATAATATATATATTATATAAGACTAATACTACTTAATATTTAAGTTATTACTTATATAGGGCCTACTTTTCTTATAAGACCTACTTTTTAGTTTATCTCTTATATAAAACTATTACTACTAGTTAATCAGTTAATCGATTAACGATTAACTTAATCGATTAACTTTTAATCGTTAATTAGTTAATTACTAATTAAGTTAATTATAAATTAGTTAATTATAATTAAAAGTTAATTAGTGAATCGTGAATAAAAGTTAATTACTGATTAATTATAACTCTGCCCTTAATAATAACTTTATCCCTAAGTCGTCTAGAAAATTTCGTATTTATACTATTTTACGACTAATAAAGGATAGCGCTATATATTCTACTTCGCTAATCGATATAATAACTATTTTTTATTTCCTAGCGGCCTAGTTAATAGCTCTTCTAGCTATTATTACGATTTATCTATTCGTATTTCTTAAATCTAGTACTCCGAAATTAGTATTATAGTATCTATATAGCTTTAGATCGTTATCGATATAATTAAATTCTAGGCTATAGGTAATACTTAGATATTTCGATCTTTTTCTATATTTTAATATAATTTTTATATACTTAAAATAGTCTATTTTAGGCTATTTTATACCTCTAGTTAGGATATTTATATTATATATAATATTAAGTCTAGTTATATTAGTAGTATATTAAATTAACTTTAGTATTAATTAGAATAAAGTAATTAATTTATTATTTACGATATCGCCTTTTAACTCTAGGTTTACTAGTTTCTATATTACTTCGAGCCCTAGTAATTAAATAAGGTTAAAATCGATTATATTATACTACTCGATTATTTTATCCTAATATCTATCCTAGACGAGGCTCGTAGTACTATCCGACCGGTTAACGATATATATACTTAAGTACTATTTTAAGATATTTATTAGTTTAATTTTAATACCTCGTTAGTATAGGTCTTTAATTAGGGCCTCTAGTCCTTATATATCTAAACCGGCTACGATAAAGTTATTAATATAAGTATTAATAATAACTAATCCTTTATTAGTAAAAGAGTCGGAGCTAGTATTAGTATATATAGTAGAATCGTATAGGCTTAGGCGAAACCTTATATCCTTTAGGGTAATTTATAATTTCTATTATTACTCGAAATTAACTTATTTTAGGCTATAGAGTAGTTTCTTTACCTCTATAATCTTCTATTCTTTATAGTATCCGAGCTTCTTTACTTCTTTAGGGTTCTTTATTATATACTTATAAACCTAAAAGGGTATTAGTATATAGATTATATAATAGAAGTTCCTTAAAAAGTATACCGCGACTATATTTATTTATATTTTCTTCTACTTTAGGGCTATTACTATAATAAGGAGAATTCTCTATAATACTAATTTTACTATACTTATATAATAATCGTCGAAGTCCTCTCCTACCTATTATCGGAAATCTCTTACTACTTTTTATACCTTATACTTAACGATTTTACTATCGGTATTACGCTTAATCTTATATACTATTTTACTATCGATAGTATTTACGTTTTTAAAGCTATTTTAGAAGTAGAATATTCCTCGATCGGTTAGTATCTTTAGTTTAGTATCGTACGCTTTTAGCTAGTATTTACGGCCTCTATTTTTCGAGCTTAATCTGGTATTTTTCGAGCTTACTTAGCCCTAATTAGGAATAGTCTATCCTCGCCTTTATAGAGTATAACCACCTATTCTATAAAACGTCTTATATCTTTAAATTTTATAATAAATAAAGAAAAATTCGTATATTATCGTAAAAAGTTTAATTTAGTAGATAATAACCTTATATACTAGTATAAAAATTATTTTATTTATATATACTTTACTCGCGTTTTTATAACTATATTTATATAGGATACTTTAAATAGTTACTTATCGAGATAATAGACTATTATCTTCTCTATTTACTTTAAATAATAATAAAAAACTTAGAATAAATCGTAGAAAGTAGGAAAAAGTCTTATTTAGTAGATAAGGATCTTATCTATACGTATATATAATTATCTTAGTATTAGATAATTTATACGTATTTTTATAAGCTTATCTATAAAAGATATATTTAGTGGTTACTTATCTCGATATATACCGCTATATATGTCGGATAGACTATTCCTAATTAGGTACGAGTAAGCTCGAAAAATGCGAGATTAAGCTCGAAAAATGGAGGCCGTAGTATTTACGATCCGGGCCTATTATCGCCGTATAGTAGTTTAATTAATCTAGGTCGGTTCTATCTACGTAGAAATTAGCAAATACTCTATCTAGTATATTAAATACTTCTAGGTTCTAATCTACGATAGATACCCTACTAAAAAAGTTAATCTTATATTAATCTAGTTACTTATTACTAGCTATTATATTATTATTTTCTTCGTCTTTATCTTCTACTTCCCCTCGGCGAGTAGATTAATTAGTTACTTTTAGGGTTAGTAATAGTTTATATCGAGGTTTAAATATTCTAGGTATATATAAAGTTTTTATTACTTTTATAAGGTCGATAGCCTAGAATTCCTTATAGAATTTTATATTTCTACTACTTATAATTTTTTTAAACGATTCTAGGGCTATTTTATATAAATAATATCCTTAGAATCCTACGAGGATTCCTAATTCGCCTCTAGTTTCTATTTTTCCTCTAATATTATTAATAACTCTTACTACTACTTTACTTCCTAGGATTCGTAGTTAATTTAATTTCGGCTTAGTTTAGAATAGTACTACTTTACTAATAAGATCTAATAGTAATAATCGAAGTTAGTAGTAATAGATTTATAATTTATATAATTCGGCTAGTATTTTATTTTCTACTACGGCTTTACTTATTATATTATTAATTAAGTCTACGTAAATATCGAATACTTAAGGATAAAATTCCTAGGGTATATTTCTATTAATTATTACTAATTAAGTTCGTATAAAGATTATTCTAAACCTAAGTTTAGTTATACTATCTTATTCTAGTAAGTATATAGGGGTAGGTTCTAATCGAATACCTCTTCTTCGTTAATATTTACTAATTACCCTAATATTAATATCTATTCCGTTATCGTACTTTACTTATATTAATAGGGTTTTTATCTTAGTAGTAAAAGTTTTTAAAATAGTTAAAGAAAATTTAGTTACTTCTATTTTCGTATTAGTAATACTAACCTTTTATTATCTAAATACGTCTTCTATAATTTAAACTATATATCGGCTAGTTAAGCTAGTTAGTTTATTTAATAAGATATTTAATACTAAACTTTTTCCCGGAATACTCTCCCTCTTTTAGCGATATTTCGGTATATATCTTAGTAATTTTAATCTATTATATACTATATAAGCTATTTCCTCGGCTAGTCTTTTAACTTTATATATTATTATTCCGTTTAATTCTTCGATATTAGCGTACTTATAGGTTATTACTAGTATATTTAGCCTAGGATAGGCGAGCTTTCTATAGATAAATTAGACCTTCTTTATTTTTATATTTATAAATACGAGATCCTATTCTTCTTTACTAACCGGATAAACGCCTAAACTAACTATAGCTATCTCTTTTAAAGCGGTTTTACCTAATTTAGGTCTTTCCGAGTACTTACCGACTTAAAAGCTTATATTAGATACTAAGGCTACTTTCTCGCCGTTTAATACTAGTATATCGAAGCCGACTAGTTTACTACTTTTTTAATACTACTTCTTACCTAATATAATATAATATAGAAAATTTAGTACTATAACGATATCTAATAGGCTTATAAGTATCTCCGATTTCTTATTTATTATCGTAATTAATATAATATATATATAAGTAGTATCGACTATTCTACTTCTAGTTATAAAGTTATATTTATCTAGGAGTCGCTTCGCCGTACTTTCTATAATAGTTATTATTCTATTTACTATATAAATATCCGAACTTATATTAAATATTTAGGGTTTTTCTTTATTTTACCTAAGTATTATATAGCCTAGTACTATAATAGCTTAATTATATAATTCTCGCCCTTAGATTCTTATATTAATTTTAGGGTTTAAAGTTTACTATTTATCTACGGGCTAGGTCTTTTCCTACGTTATATTATTTTATAAGTAGTCTTTCTTTAAGTACCCCTTTTACTTATACTTATAATAGGTTAATTCTTTATTATTAGTATTAGTATTACTTCTAGTTACCCTTTTTCTTAAATTTCCGGAAAGCTTCTTTATACTATTATCCAGTAGTTTAGTACTATCTTTATACTTAGTAGCGTAGTATTCGTTTTTCTTATAATTAGGCTTACTATATCGATAATATATTATATTTATTTTATTATTAGTTATTTATATTTTCTTCTTATTATTCTTCTTCTTATTTTTACTACTATTATTATCCTTATTTCTATTTAAGTTTCCGTATAGTATTTTATTTTAGTTAGCTTCTCTAATTAATTATACTATTTTATAGTATATTCCTTAGTTATCGGTAATAATACCTTTTACTATTAATACTATAATTACTAGTTCTAGGTATTAGCTAGTATAACCTTTTACTAAAGCTTTAGTATATACGTCTATATTTATATTAAAAAGAGGTTAGTATTTAGCGAATATTTTTTCTATACTAGTAACGAACTAGTTAGTTATTTCGTTATTTATTATTTTTAAGTTAACTATATCGTCCTATATTATTATTCTTTCTTAAGTAAATATAAGTTTTATTATTATATTAAGTCTAGTTTATATATCGTATAATAATTTATAGTAAGTATAAGTATTATATAGCCTACTACTAATTATATTTAAGAGCTAGGTTATTATATAAGTATCTACTAATAGGTTTATATTAACTAGTTCTCTTTTATCTAGGTCGATCGAGATTATCTTAAAATCTATCTTAATTATTTACTTCTAGACTATCTAATCGTTAGCTCCTACTAGTTTCTTCTCTTTTAAGTACTTAATTTTCTATTTCTTAATTTCCTTTATAGTAAGTATAGCTTTTAGGGTTACTTATTCGGTATTATTTAACTAATCCTCTACCTAAGAGTCGATACTTATTTCTAATTATAGTAGGTTTTATTTAAAATAGGGGTTTCGATATAATACTTCGTTATACTATATATCCGGCTTATAGATATATTTAAGTACTACTTACTTATACTAGGTATTTAATATTATTACTAATCTCTAGGGTATCGAGAATATAGATAAAGCTAAACCTACTACGCTTTAGCTATCTAATAAGTTACTAAACCTATAGTTATCTATACCGGGTACGCGCTAATCGCGTTCTAATTTATATACTACGGATACTATAGTTTTTAATTACTATTCTAGTACTATACGGTATACCTATATTAGGGGTTCCCTATATATCCTCTTATATCCTTCGGATACCTAGATATCCTCCGCTAATATACTTATCTAATATACTAGTAGTACGATACTAGCTATATCCCCGTTAATTAACCTATTTTCTATTATACTATTTCTAATATTTATATATACTATTCGGTATTTATTATTATACCCTCTTCCGGGGCGTTCTAAACTATACTATTATAAAGCTATCGTAATTAATTTCTTTTAACTTATACTATCTTCTTATAAGATTACTAAGCTTATAACTTATAGGAATTTTAAAACTTTCGTTAAAGTAATATAGGGTTATACGTAATACTTTTACCTTAATATTACGAATATTAATTTTTACTTACTTAATTAATTCTCTAAAATTCTTTAATTATAGTAGATATTAACCTAGGAGGCCGACTATAACTATTAGTAGGGCCTAGCTATCGCTAGCTATCCCTAATTAATACTACGGTATCCTCCTAGGCTACCCTTTACCTACGATATCCTTATATAAGTACGTGACTATATTACGAGCGGGGAAACCCTACTTTAGACTCTACGAGAGCTTCGTTTAGCTTACTCTCGTTATCTAATTAATAAAAGTCTATTATTACCCTAAACTACTATTTATAGCGTATTACCGTTAATAATTAATTAAATAATTTTTTTTTAAAATTTTTATTCGCTTCTAAATTAAATAATCTAATTTCTTCTAGAGTTCTATTCCTCGTTACGAATAAGTTAATTAATTTAAGTACTTCGTATACTTCCGAATTAGGTAATCCGTATACTTCCGATTAAACTATTTAAGTTTCTACTTAAGCTATTTAAGTTTCTATCTAGGCGACTTATACTTTTAATTCCTCGTATAGCGAGTTATTTAATACTAAGTTAATAAGAGCTTCTAATAGGCGATCTATACTTTTAATACTATTTACGAATACCGATAGCTTTTATAGTAGGCTTTAATAATACTTATATTAAAAATAATATTATTATAACTACTAAGTTACTTATAGGATTACTAAGATTACTAGACCTATTTATTTCTATACTTTTTTCTCTAATACTTTTTATTTTACTCCCTATACCCGCTAGAATAGAGAGGTATACTCGTTTACCCCTACTCGCCGAGTTCGATAGCTCTAAACTAGAGTATCGAAACTAACGAAGTTATCGGTATTTATAAAATACTAGTAACCCTAAATATAGCTAGGTGTTAATAACTAATAAGTAGCTAGTAAATACTAGCTAATTATAAAAAGATCCCGTAATAAGGGATAAAAATAAACTATTTTAATTAGTAAATAGGTCTAGATAGGTCTTTATAATATATAAAAGAAAATATCTATCTTACTTAAAATAGGGAATTTAATAGAATTATCGATCTTCTTATATATAGATTCCTACTATAAGAAATTATCTTCTATACCCTCTTCCCTTTCTTTATTATAAAAACCATCTTTTTAATAGATTAATAGTCGGAAGAAAAGTCCTATATAATAAATCTTTATATTTTCGCTATATTATTATACTTTTAAAATTTAATTAATTTATTTTAACTTTTTACTATTAGATCTTCGCGATATTTCTATATAAAATAAATATATTTTTAATATATTTCGGTATAAAATAAATACGAAAAACCGGATTTAATTTAGTATAGTATCTACTAAATATCTTATTATTTTTAAATATTTTATTTATAACGGGAAATAATATATATATATACTAAAACCTATTCTAGTTAGAACTCTACTAAAATATATTTAATCCGAAAACTTTTTTCCTACTAGAATTTATTTATTAAATCCTCTATACTAAACTAACTTTTACTTTTTTTATAAATTTATTTATATTTCTACTAATTAGTAAAAATCTTTCTATTTATTACTTTTTTTAATTAATATAAAAAAAATACTAGTAGAATTAATATTTTATATTAATTCGAAAAATACTATTTTTATTATTATTTTTATTTTTTTATACTATATTCTTATCTTAATAAAACCCGTTTTTATTTTTTTTAAGACCTATTATATTTTTAAAAAGAAAGAATAGGGATATAAAAAAAGAGAAAAAATTCCTATTTATAAGTAAAATACGATATCTTTTATATATAAAATACCTTATTTAGAAAACGTTTTCCTTATAAAATAATCCTTTTCCTTTTTTTACTTTTACTTTTTAAGTTTTAAAAAGATTTAAAAAGAGAATAACTTTACTAAAAAAAACTAGCTATAAGCTAGGTATTTAGAAATCTAAAAACTAGCTATACGCTAGGTATCTAAAGATTCTATTTAGCTATAAGCTATATTTAAAATAGTAATTACTCTAAGTTTTTAATTATCTTCTATCTATTTAGATCTAGATAACTAAAAGTTATTTAATAGAAATCTAAGTAAATAAATAGCTAAAATAAAACTAGAATTTAAAAATCTTAAAAAATCTTTAAATTATAAAAAGTAAACTTCTAATATAGAAATTCTACTAATTTATAGAGAACTCTAGGAATATATAGAAAATTCCGAACTTCCGGATATCCCTACTACGAGATCTTCCGAAACTAAAAAAAACTAGAAAAAAGAAGTATATCCTAGTATAGGCTATTATCTCTACTTACTATAAATAAAGGCTTAGAAACTTAATTTAAGAATAAAAAAACGGGTTTAAAACCTAGAAAGTTCTATAAGAGAACTACTACTTTTAGGGGTATTTATACTATTTCTCTACTACTTAAGACCTATTATAATTCTCTATTAAAAATTAAAACGTAGAAGTATACCTTACCTTATTTAAAAATTATATCTTTAAATTAAAAGCCGAAAAACTCGAAATCCCGGAACTTATAGTTATTATATAGCTTATAGAAAAATTACCTTCTTATTTTAATAAAAGAATAAAGTAAATTAATTACTTTTTCTCTTAGAATAGAGAAATCTATAATTTAGAAAAAGTTATAGCTTTTTTTACGAAGAAGCTAAAAAAGCCCTATCTAAAGCCCTTTTTATTAAATAAAAAGTAAATAAATTTTACTATTTTTACTATAAATTTTAAGGGTATATAGATACTAACTACTAGGTTTATTACCTAGAAAAAAGACTAGAAAAATTTAAGAAAATAGAAAAAAGACTTAGAAAAGATTTAAATACTATAGTCGAAGTTTATTTTAAAAAGTAAAAGAATATCGAGAAAGAACTAGAAAAAACTCTTATAGTATTAGTTATTACGACTACTAATAAAGAACTACTTAAAATATTAAATAATATCGATATATAAAACGAAATAAATATTAAATATTCTTATCTAGAAAAGAGAAATTCTAATAATATTCTAATAAATATAGAGAAAGAAAAAGTCTCTTATATAGAAGGAAACTCTCGATTTATAATTAGTTTTATACTTAATAGTAGTACTACTATTTATATAATTAATAATAAAAATTAGTTTTTTACTTTATATAAATCCTATAAAGAAATAAGGTAAGGTAATTATACTAAACTAGATATAGAACTAGAAAAAACTATATATATTAAAATTAATAATACTATCTTAAAACTAGAAGAAGTCTTCTACGTACCTAAATTTAATATAAATATAGTGGAACCTCGATTATATCATCTCCTAGTATTACGATATTCGCGCTATATATTAAGGTTTCTCGGTACGTTGTTTTTTTATTAGCGTTTTCTATATAAATCCCTAATAGTATAATAATCCTCGCCTATAAATATATATTAAGCTTTTATACTTAGTTACTATATAATATTAATATATCGGTATAAAAAAAATACGTTTTAATACTGTAAAAATACGCTATAAATACGCCTAAAAAGTATACTTTTTTTATTAATTTCGTTAGTTACGATATCTTAATAGACTTTTATACTTTTATAGTAAAGCTAATATATTATTTAAGTAATAACCTTACTACTAATATAGGTTTCGATATCTTTTTCCGTACGCCGCCGGCGTAATATTCTATTAACTTATAAATAAGCCGTTTATCGATATATTTAAGAGAATATCGGTATTAAATATAAGTAACTCGGCGAGTAATTTAAAACTAAATTTAGCTATAAAGTCTTCTAAAGCTCGCTTTTACGATAGACTCGAGGGCTCGATAGTATATTAGCTATTAATACTCTCGAAGTAATCGATATACGCTTTAAATTAAAGCTATCTCTTCTTCGATTTCGTAGCGTAAAGTATAGAGAATTAGAGTCCGTATTAGTCGATTAGATAGATATCTTCGAGTCTAAATATATTATAATTACTAGCGCTATAATCTATAAAATAGTATTAAAACTATAGACTAAACTTAATTAATATAAAGATTTTCTAAAACCTTACTAATTAAGCGGCTAATTTATATATTTTAAGTATTAATACGGTATTAAATACTACTAGTGCTAGGGTAAAATAGTATCTATAGATATCGATATAGCTACGAAAGAGAAAGACGAGTTACTTATATACTACCGCCGCTTTAGTACTAAAAATATCTATAACTATAACGAAATAGGCCTCTTTTAGAAGCTAATACCTAACTCTATACTCTCGAGATAGTATATCTCTAGTAGTAAATAGGATAAAATACGGGTTATACTTCTTCTTACTTATAACGCTACTAGTAGCTATAAACTCGAACTATAGATAATCGGTAAATTATAAAACCTATACTATTTTAGCTACTATAATAAACTTATTAAAAGCCTTCCGATTAAATACTATAGTAATACTTTAGTATAGATAAATACTATTATCTTCGCCGACTATCTATAATAGTTCGACTAAAAGATAGAAGGTTATTAGGTTTTTCTACTTTATAATAACTTTAGTACTTATTATTCTATAGTAGAACTCTTATAAGAGGAGGGGATTTTAAAAAATATTATAGTTAATTAGTTACTAAAGTATACTATAGTAGTCTTCTAGCCGTTTAATTAAAGTATTATCTATAATATAAAAGTTAACTATTATTCGAAGTAGTTAGACTTTATCTATAATAGTACCTTCTATAGCGGGGACTTTTTATATAATTTATAGCTATTATAAGCTATATACTAGGTAATCGAAGCCTAGTATTAAGATATAATACTTAATACTATCCGAAACTACTAGATTAAGAGCTAATTTATTACCGGTACTAAAGTTAAAAATAATACTAAATAATAAGAAGCTAACCTCGAAATAGAGTTTAAGAAATACTAGTAAGCGTTAAGAATTAAGGAGACTATAGCTATCTATAATTTTATTAATCTAGAAGAGGAAGACTTCGAGGATACGCTAGGTTCTATATTAGAAGCTTCTATAGAAAATATCGTAGGCCGATATAATTAGTAGTCTAATTACGAAGATAATAATACCTAAGAAGAGTTAGTAATTCCGTCGGACTTTTAGGCGATTAAAGTAATAGATATTATAGTAAGATATCTTTAAAGTATACCTATAGTAGATATAAACTTCTTATCTTTAGTTATAAAATAGTAGAGGGTATAAGGGGTATCTTTACGCTATAATATAATATAGTATAAGACCTAGACGACTCTAGATAGCTATTTTTAATAAGAGTCTACCTAATTTATATAGTATATAGTCTTTATTACGTAGTCCTCGTTTATATAATATCCTCGCGATATATTAAGGTAGCCTATATTAGGATCATATGTTATAATCGAGGTTCTACTGTATTATTAATCTTAGAAAATTTAAAGGAATATATTTAGTAATAACTATAAAGTCTTATAGATTATAATTAGAGAAATATAATACTCTAATAGGAACTTCTAGAGGAGAAAAAGGCCTATATACTATACTAGTAAATATAATACAAAGTACTAATAAAAATAAAATATTAAAAGTTAAAGAAGGTTTTAACTTAAGCCTATTTTATTAAAGATTAAGTTATATAAACTATAAAATAATAAAACTACTTACTATAATAAATAATATAAAACTAAAAGAAGATAATAATAATTTATACTAAGCCTACTTAAAAGGAAAATTTAAATTAAGACCTAAAATAATAAATACTAATAAGAAAGAATAGGATTTACTAGAAATAATTAATAGTAATATATATAGACTTTTAAGTATACTTATATATAATAAATATAAATATATCTTTACTTTTTTAAATATAAAATCTAAGTACTTAGATATAAAACTCGTAAAGAATAAAGATAATATTATAACCGCGTTTACTAAATATAAGAATAAATATAAAAATCTCTTAAATAAAAGAATTAAAATCTTTAATATAGAT
>JAOYNU010042633.1:0-11620 GCA_026745395.1 Tympanopsis confertula | reverse complement strand
TGGCTCGAGCCATCGTGTAGTAGAATTGACCAGGGCAAATAAGGCGAGATCACTCCGAAGCCTTCATAGGTCATGTCAAGGTGTTGGTTGTAATGGCAGCAGCTGCGAACTGTGGGGCTGTCTTACTAAGGTGACGTTACTCAACATGGAAATAATTTTGGCATCCGGGGATGGTCTAATTGAACGATGACTAAAAATACTCAGACTTTCGGTATCTTGAATGTTTACTAGTCTTGTTATATCTCCGTAGAAGGATCTTGCTTACAGGAAAAGCACTGAAAGTTGCCTTTTGATGCGAACGCTGCGTGGCTTCCAAGGTTGGGATAAGAGGGGGGTGGGATGCGGAAGATATATCACCGCATATTTAGCTACGTGAGCTAGCTTCAGACACGCGTAGCATTTTCTGAGGTCCTTGAACTCTAAAATGCAACATGAAAACACGAGGGTATCTATTCGTAACAATTCTATGAGGTGACATAACAAAAATGTACAAGAAAACAATCTATGTGCTTGGTGAATCACTTGCGCCCTCCGAGCCTAGATCGTCGTGGAATGAGGCGTCATTGGATTTGAAATCCGAAGCATCGAAGAGATCATTATCATCTGCGCCAGCCGGGGAATCATTGGTCTCGTCGAGGTTCTCGTTGGGATCAAAGAATGGTAGATTGTCCCACGAATCGTCAGATCCGAGGTCCAAAGGCTCTACATGATCCATTCCATAGAGATCCCAGTAACATTGTTCTTTCTCCTGGCAACTATATGCGAGCCGCCCGTTAGTCCAAAATGCCACAAATCAAGATACGATCGAAGTAACTTACGAAACAGGGTCCTGCCCGAATATAATGTGCCACAAGTATTCGAAAACGCGACCGCTCGTGTCGTCATCGAGCTGGGTTTCCAGAAGCCAGCTGTGGTAATGCTGATAGTCACTTAGTGGTCGGGCATGCACTTGCTCTCGCGTGACGACAAATTGAGCACAGCACGGTGTGCCAATTTCGTCGGGAATGTCGCTGTTGTTGAAAATTCCCATCCAGGCTCCTGCGAATGCGATTTCTGTAGTTCGGCCTCCCATCTGCCGGAACGGTTGAACTTCGTTTGGACACCCGGGACCCCAGTCGCATCGTAGATTCGCGTAGCCAACCTTTTTGACGTAGTCGAGTTGCAGTCGCTGCACTGCCAGGGCGTTGTCTTGTTCCTTGAATTCCACATGGTAGGCAAATTGATGGGCGTGTAGGAAGACCATGTATTGCGGGAGTGTGTCGTAATTGTCGACGATGTACTGAAGGTATACATTACTTTCTTTTCCTTTGTTTTCTTGAACAGTTAGATCCGCGTTTGAGTCATCGACTGTGTAGACCGCATGTTGCCATCTATGACGCGTGTTAGCTTTCTCGACCTATTCAGAGCGCATGCCTCGAAATTAAGACGAGGTCCCGGCGGGGGCTTACTCGGGTAATTCATAATCTAACCACTCGGTATCCTCCCAGGACATTCTCCCGAGAACAATTACTCGATCGTCCAAAGGCTTCACATTGGGCTTGGGACGAGGTGTAGGGGCCGGCTTCTGCTCTTCTTCCTCCGCGTCCAGATCAAAGTTCAGATCAGCTAAATAGTCATCCAAGTACCAATCGTAAGACTCTGGTTCTGGAACGTCAACCGGGATCTGTTCTGGCTCCGAGATAGGCTTCGGTAATGTCGGCTTTGTCGGCAGCGACCATGATCGCGACGGCGCTGGAGTAGGGAAATATTGTGCTGAAGAGGTTTGACTTTTTGAGACCAGCTCAATATGCGCGTCGTCCACGAGGTGGTCAGCCGTGCCGGCCTTGGCGGAGTGCCAATAATCGCCGAGAGTGTCCAAATGGCGCTTCACAAGTAGTATCGCCGACACCAGCACGAAAGCGATGGCCACGCGAATAGCGACCCGCATTATCGCTATGAATGAAGATGAACCAAGTCCAACCCGCGAGGGCCCTCGAGAACTTTAAGCACAGCCGTCTGCTTCTCTAAACGGCCCCACAGCACTACGTTTACACCGGGGCGCCTCAGCCGTCGTCATCAGGGGCCCGCTGAACCCGATTAAGTGAGAATTGGGACCAGGGAATCGAAGAGAAGTTTGTGCGATCGGAGGCGAATAGCTGGAATTGCAGAGAATAAGAGAAAGAGAGCGATCAAGAGCATGATGGCAGTGGTCATAGCCCCAGTTCGCGGGAGAATCGAAGTGGTGGGGCGAAGACTCGTCAGCTATTCGCAATTGCCTTGTTTCAGGCTTCTTCACGATCTACCAGGTCTAATTGGTGGCTAAACGATCTAGACGTTGCGAGGCCACTCTGGCATTTGCTGATCGCTGCGAATGTATTCATTCGCGGCGGACTCCGCAAAGCAGTGCAACCCCGCGGGGATCCAATGCAAGAAATAGAGGACATTCCGAGATGAAGGTTGCATGGTGACCCCTGATCGACATTGAAGTAACATTGTCTGCTTGACGAGCAATCCTTCTTATACATTGAGCGGCCCAGTTGCTATTCCTAATGTGAAGTTTCCTTCTCGTCGTACATTGCTTCCAGGACTAGAGAATTTGTCCCTGCTTGAGCATCAAGGCATCCAAAGCAATGATCTGGAACAAACCGGAATTGCAGACTTCTTGCAGTGAAATGTTTGACATCAGATATACCAAGCTTGGTAATGAGATGCGAGAGCTGAGAAGGGGTTTCTAATAATACATGAGTGTATTAGGTGGAAACCAATGAATGTTCTACGAATAGTACCTGCAAGCCACGCATGCGTGATGACTGCGGCTGGTGAATTGTGGCGGGGTATCCTACGAGGAGCCACATGGCTTGAATAGTATGAACGAGTTTTCGAGGAGCCTACTCCGTAGACTAGTCTGTACTTAGTGCCATAGGGACTTTGTGAGACAGCGCATGCTCACAGATGCTCACCGCTGACAAGCATACAAGCAATCTTGCATGACAGCACTGGAACTAGGCGAACTAGACGTGGAGTAGGCAGGCGAATTGACCAGACAGCAAGCACCCCGGTACGTGATCTAACCCTATGTGAGTTAAAAATCATATGACCAAAGACTCATGCGTGGGATATGGGGTGCATCAAAATTGTGATTGAGTCTAAGAACCCTGCTTTTATCGTATTTGCGCCTCTTTGTCCCGTACGAGGTACTTCGGACGGAGCATCGTGCAGGGATTTGATATTCTGCGAATGAGGTGTTTCTCCACGAGGTAATCAATTGACCAAGGCAGATGATCGCGTTCCTTTCCAGAAAGCTGCCCGGCCACTACTCCTTACGGAGTAGAACGTAGGATAATCCGTATGGGCCCGGAGTAGATACTAATCAGACAAAGCCTGATCGATCTGTGGATATTCTATTACTCAAGATTCAGATGCTTTATACCGAAGTGATAGCCTAGCGGGTCACTATATCCCCGAACTAGGATCATCTTTGGAAATGCGCCACGCGGATGGGATAACTTGTATGGCTCGGGCCTGCGCGGACCGTGGTGGATTCATTAATAGCTCACAGCTCCATAGTCGTCCAGAAAGCCTAAAGAAGTCTCCATTTAGCATCATGAGACCGAGAGCTTGGTATACTCCGCAATCATGGCTAAGAAATAATAGTCTCGTTACCCCATTTCCAGTTCGAGTAATCCCCAAAATTGGGACGGAACTTTGAGGGACCAGTTGAAGGTAATATGAAGCTGCTTAAAGTAAGTTAAATGACGCAGCAAGAGCAGCATCCGTATCTCGCAGAAGCAGTGGATCGAATGGAAAAGGGGGAGCGCCTTCGACCGGAGCACGCCGCACTCGTGGGGATGAGCAACGACAGTAATGACCTCACTGGGACTTTCAGCATTCTGCTCAGGATTGGCTCGAGGATTCACGATCCATGTCGATTAAGGGGCAAGGTCCAGTCGGAAGAGAAGCTAAGAGCCCCGGGAGTTACCTGCACTGTGGTAAGTTTAGCAGTCGACCCAAATGTCGGGTTGTCGTTAGAGTCATGAAATTGCGATGGGCTCAACGCCGCTCCACCAACTGCAGGCCATCAACATCTGACGTTCCCACCTGCGAGTCTTCTAACCTTGCTCTAGCGGATTCTAGTTGGTGCCTACGAGGCCGCTAGGACCGGGGGAAGCGCGGATCGTGGAGCTTCGGCGCAAGTTTCATTTTCCAAGTGGGCCTGGCGTGGCATAGCTTCATGCGCCGTCTATCACCAAGTCCCCGAGCAAGGGGCAAATCGCTGGGCCGTCCCGCTGTAGCTATTGGCGAAGATGCCACGGGGGAAACTCTTGGGTCATGGGGCCGGGCATCACAGCGTTGGACGTGGCGACCCATTCGTGTTGCGAGACTGCGAAGGTCCGCTGTGCACGCTAATCCCGAATCGACTGGGACTGCAGGAAAAGAAACGAAAAGGGGGCGAACTTGGGAATGAGGATCCTCTCATCTCCGCGCTGCAGTTGTCAATAGAGGCGAGCACGGTTAAGGCGAGGGCAGAGTCAGGGCAGCAATTTCGGGCCTTTGGCAGGTCAAGTGCACGAGGCAACGGGCGCTCCGCCCAAGGAGTCGGACTTGGACTCGTGCGTGATCTACGAGAAGCATGCATAACATTCAATGGACACGTTCTTGCAGATGTATCAGATGAATACTCTGTACTCCGTCCTGCATGTGTCTGAACAATGGCTAGGATAATGGCCTTGATATCGGAGTATGGGAGTAGCTCAGGGATGTCTTGCCTCTGGCGTGGCCCGCAATCCACCGTGGCGGAGACTTCACTCATCCTAGACGGGGGCACGGTCGTCGCAGGACCCGAGAAGGAATAGGGGAGACCATCGTAGCAATGCCGGAAAGGAGCCGAATTCCCCTGAGTTGGCTATGAGTATACTGCACAGTGCTTCGTATAGTGTCATGCAGTTGGAACCTTGGAACGGAGCTGTCAATCCTACGATTAACATTATCTGAACTCAACCTTGGAAGTTTCGAGCGAGGAGTATTGCGTCGAAAATAGTCATCATCTGTAGTATAATCCGAGTCATCCTGAAGGCCGATATTAGTGGCATTATAGAGTATGGAGTCCAGGATTGGCGACTAATCCAGGGGAGATCTTCGGCTTTGGCCCAGAGCATTGCTTTTTCGAGGTCTTTTCCATTTGCCAATGGTATTTTATTTTCTTTCATTCGCTATCAAACCCTTTTTAAGGGCCGGTCTGGATCCTTGCTGCATCTCGACCAGAGGATCTTATAAGTAGAATCGAGGCTCCCAAGATCGTGGCCGTCTTTGGTCTCGATCTGTGCCTCATCCCGAGTTCCAAATACCTCGAGTAATCCTAATCCTCGAGTAATCCGTGAGCAATCCTCGAGCAATCGTCGAATCCCCAAGTAAACAAATTCAACTCAAGCGACCGAGTAAGGAGAGTGCCTTGGCGGGAAAAGAAGTGGATCGTCGCTCTTACCCACATCCGATTCCCCTTCATCTTTTTCCTCTTTCCCCCCGCCTTGTGAATTCCCTTCCCCCTGCCCTTCACTCGCCGTGATCGTCAATTTTCTCTGGTCTTTTGACTTCATATCTTCCTCTTCTTCCTCTCCCCCTCCCTCCCCCCTTTTCCTCCCGACTCTTGCATCCTCCCCCGTGAGCGATTTTGCTGTTGTTTAGACCGGCCTTCCGGTTGTGTACGCTTTGTTTTCTCTCCATGTCCGAATAGCTTCGTGCGACCGGCCCTTTCGACCTGTGTCTGTGTGTGTGTGTCTGTGGTGGATTTAAAGCCCACATTCCTCGGCTGTTCGCCAAGGATTCCTCATGAGTTATCAACAACCCGACATGTATCACGATCCCTCGGCGCGTTCCCCTGGTTCCCAGCGTCACCAACAACCTCTGCACCGCCAGTCGTCTCGACAGTTTGATGCGTACGGCTCGATGCCCGTCAACCCCTACGAGGATCAGATGGCCCGCTACGAGTCCGCCCGCTTGGAGCGGCTGAACCCCTCGCTGCAGAACAACTCCTACGCCTACGACATCTCCGGCTCGCAGACCTGGAACCCAAATGGCTTTGCCAACGCCCAGTCTCTGGGAGGGATTCGCTCGGCTTCTGCCAGTCTGAAGCCCACTGCTCGTGGTCGTACGGGCTTACCTACGGTATGTTTGGCCGGTTGAGAGAGCCACAGTATCCGCGTTCTTCTCATTTTCCCGCCCCCCTACTCCCGCACCACCGCTCCCACTTCCACCACTAATCACCCACTTCGCTTTTTAGACCTGGCTCGACCAGCAGCCCGGAATGCCTAATGCCTTTTCCAACTTGGGCCCGGGTCCCATCCAGAGCGCTGCCATGCGCCCCGAGGCCTCCGCTTCGTCCGATGGCGATGATGAACTGATCCCTACGGCTATCGTCATTAAGAACATTCCTTTCGCCGTGAAGAAGGAGCAGCTTGTGCAGCTCATGACAGAGCTGAACCTGCCTCTCCCTTACGCCTTCAACTACCACTTCGACAATGGTGTCTTCCGTGGACTGGCATTCGCCAACTTCACCTCCGCCGAGGAAACCGCGACCGTGATCGAGATGCTGAACCACTTTGAACTGCAGGGCAGGAAGCTGCGGGTTGAGTATAAGAAAATGCTGCCTCTGCAGGAGCGCGAACGTATTGAGCGGGAGAAGCGAGAGCGACGGGGTCAGTTGGAGGAGCAGCACCGACCTATGGGTGGCAACCCACAGCTGCAAACCCAGAGCTCTATGTCTTCTCTTCACTCGGCCATCCCGGCTACTTCGCCTTCACCTGTGTCCCAGCGAGGCCAAAAGATTGGTAAGTGCTTGCGCGATACCGACATCTATTCACACGGGCGATTGATCTCACTGGCTAACTCCTTGTAGACGTTGATTTAAATGACACCCAAACTCTATCTTACTACTCACAACTTCTTCTTTTCAAGGAGGATACTGCCCGTGATTCCGTGATTTTCCCTTCCAACCTGACTCCCTCCCAGCGACGCACAGTGCACACCCTGGCTCACAACATGGGATTGGGCCACGCTTCTCGCGGCAATGGTGATCAACGCCAGGTTCAGGTATACAAGGTTGCGCCCGGCACAAATGTGAGCCCGCCAATGTCCTCTATTCCCCCAGCTGGCCCAGGCGATAGCTCTCGCCGTGGTCTGAACCGCGCTGCCACCATTGATTTTAGCGAGGCCCGTAACGAAGCCGGCCCTGGAGCTTTCAACACCCTTCGAGGCCAGAACTCGGGCTTCCTCGGTGTGATGGATTCGCCAGGCAACTTTGCCAACACCCAGAACCTACGTGCCGCCAAGTCATTCGCCGACTTGCGTTCCTACACCCCTTCGCCGGTCCCTTCTTCCGCCAGCTTCCCCGCCGCTCTGCAGTCTAACGGCGCTCGCCTTCAGTACGAAGGAGGCCAGACTGGCAGCTCCAACACCCCGACTCTGACATCTGCCCAATCCGGCTCTTCTCTCGGAATTCAGCGTGATGACTTATTGGTCAACAGCTTGGGTGGACTTTCTCTGGGCACGGGCATTGGTGGCCCTAACTCAAGCCCCCGACGATTGCGTGGTATGTTCTCCTGGGAGCAGGACAGCCAGCCCTCGAGTGCAGGTGCTATTGGCAGCAACCGTGGAATGGGAATCGGTTTTGACACCGCGCAGCAGGAGCGCATGCCGATTCGCCAGCCGCGTGGTCCGACCCCCGAGAAGGGCACCGGTTTCCGTCGTCAAAACGGCCACCAGGCCCGCGGCAGTGACGAGCTTCGCGCCAGCTCGGGCGTTGAGATTATCGTGGAGTAAATGACTAGAAAACCGATGACACGACGGCGATCCGACCTCCCTACCTTACGCCTCTCCTCTTCATACCCCATGATTACTTCAACCTTTTTTTTCCTGCCAGCATCCGACTGCTTTGCCGCGAAACGAATACGACTTGTATCACGAGGCCTTCTGCGAAATTACCGGCTTACGATTCGATGAGGGATGACGAGATGACCAAAAAGACCAGAAAATTACTGTTTCGCTGATCTAGCCAAAGTTTAGACGTTTATTTTGGGGCAGCCCAGCAATCCACCACTGTTGGAACGCTTTTTTGTCACCTTTTTTGATCCTTTATTTATTATTTCTTCACTTTTTTCCCGCATCTACGTCAGCCATGAGTCAGACCTCCTCAGCTTGGTGACTCCAGTCGACCATGGTCTGATATATTGACTATTTTTGTTACAATTTGTTCTGGTTTTGTTTTCAAACCCGCGGGCGCTTGCAAATTCCAATGACTTGTTTTGTGGACCCGAGTGCAAACGCTAGAGCGGATCACGACCCCCGCCGCTTGGTGAACGTGGGAACGCATACGAAGAATGACCAAAATCCCTATCACTCCGGTAGGAGACACGACAATCAGCATTTGCATATTCTTGCCTGTTTTACTGTTGTACATGGGGCATTTCGCATTTAATGTTTTGGCCCTTTTCATCTTTTTACTTTTTATTTCAGACCTGTTCATCCTTTTTCTCCCCTAATTCTTCAGTCCGACTTTCTGTGTTGTTTCGGGGATGGCGGTTTTCTCTGCATTTCCCTTGCTTGGTTTATGTTCCAACGTCTGATCTAGAGGATGGTCTTCGTGTCGTGCAACGCGCATGGCATGACAGTCCTAACTTGAGGGCTCTTTTGATCCGATCTCGTCCAGCGCCTAGCCTGCCTTATGCAGACAGAGTGGTATATTCGGTGTGCTTCAATACGATGCTACAGCAGAAGAGCTAGCCCCTTGTCATGCTGTTTCAACTATATAGTCTGCTGTTTTCAGCTGATCCTGTTGAGGCCAACTTTTGATATCTTTCGCAATTAAGGGGATTCCGCTGGGATGTTGTACTCGGGATTTTGAGAATCAATGTACCTTGTACTTTTTGGTTTTGTTCACACATGCACGCGAATAGAATTTGTAGTTCAATGACCTTATCCGAGTCTAAGAATCTTGTAATGTTAGTGGTCGGTTCATTAGAAGTACCCGCGGCGGGGCTTTCAATGTTGTTTATTATGGTATGCTCGTGCCTGTCGATCATTAGACTGTAACAGTATGCGACGCCAAGACGCGACTCAGTAGATTTGAAAGAAATACATAATGACTCCTCTTGTAATATGGACCTAGGTGATATTGGATTCGTGCGCTTGAACAACTGCCTAGTGCGACCATTGTCGCCACAAAGCAATGGCTATGACTCAGACATGAAATAATTATTGATGATATTGGATACAGATTCTGGAACACAGTAGCTGGTCGCTATTAGGAAATGGGGTGTTGTTGGGCATAACCGAAGGGGCGACCAGGCATTGCACCCTCGTGAAGAATGTCGCGTCTCCAAACAAGCGTGGATGCGGGCGGCCCCGCAAGAGTATGGGTTCTCCTGGCTAGCCATATAGTACATACAGGTATTGTTTCAACCTCGTTAGAGCAGCAAGATGGAATCAGACATATAATAATTTCCCGCACTATCAGGATAAGCCCCCGTTTTCCCATTACAGCGCCCAGAAAACTCGAAATGATCATAGAGTCGAACAATACAAGTGAAGCAAAAAAAGATAATAGAATAAGCCGGGGAATAAAGGCACAATACATCAAAAAATCACACGCCGTGAAGAATGGTCCAGACACAAAAAAGACGTTTGAAATGGGTCGTATAGCGGCCAAGGCTGGGTGTCGCTGGCCTAGGATTCCCGGCGATCCGTAGACTGGGGCGTCCTCTGTGCCTGTGCCAAATCGTCCATTTCAATTTTGTTGTTCCCAAATCGTTTACAGCTCGGGCTTGTTCTTCTTCTTCTGTTCCACCTTGAGCAGAAGGGCGCGGTTGATGCGGGGCAGGACACCACCAAAGGCAATAGTCGCGCGAATAAGAGTGTCAAGCTCCTCGTCACCACGGATGGCAAGTTGCAAGTGACGGGGAGTGATACGCTTGACCTTGAGATCCTTGGCAGCGTTTCCGGCCAATTCCAGTACTTCAGCAGTCAAATACTCTAAGACGGCAGTCACGTAGACAGCAGCTGCGAACAGTGTTAGCAGACGTCGTGGGAAACGGAGCGGCGAAGACATACCTTTAGCACCCACGCGCATCTTGTTTTGGGTGTTATTCTTCAAGAAACGCTTGACACGACCGCAAGGGAACTAGAGTAAACAAACCGGTTAGTGACTTTGAGTAACATAAAAGACGCGACTATGCAGTCGCCGCGATCGGGATAGCATGCGACAGAGGCGACACCAGCCCAAAGGGCCTTTCCAAGGATTGTCGAAGCTCATGGCAGTGAGGGGAGAGAGGGGAGGAGGGGTTGACGCGTCTCCTCATCCCCAATCATCGCCAAATGCGTCCTCCGAGGCATGGTAAACGAGTCGCGACAACCTGCATAGCATATCGCGATTAATCCAGCAGACCACTAACCTGCAGACCGGCCTTCGCGCTGTGGGACTTCTGCTTGCCGGAGGAAGAGTCCTTTGCGCCACCCTTTCCTCCGATGGACTTGCCCTTTCCGCCAGGCATGATGGTTGGATATGAGTCGCGAAGATGTGGATAGAGCGATTGAGAGGGGTCGAGTATGGGTTGGCAAAAAGTGGGATGGAGTCGCGATTGCAAGGGGGAGTTTAGCAGCGGGTGGTTGGAGAAAGTAAGAATTGGGAATAGGCGTAAACGCTTCCGACCGCTTGAGGTGAGAATCCACGCTAGTACGCTTTCGGACAACGCCCTTTCCCACGCTGCTTCCCTGTATTGATGGCCTGCACCTGACGTTAATCACTGCGATTAGTATAGCGCATGAAGAAGGATGGCGCTGATAGTATCTGTTCTTAGTATTGGATATTTGCTGGCGTGGACCCTAGATTAGCCGTGTCGGGGTAAGCATGGGCGCTGGAAGGAAGCCCGTAGAAGCTTGCGGGCTCGCCATCATCACATCATTTCAGCATTTCAGCCGCTGTCAATGGAGAATGCAGCTCTTGCCATTGCGGCGTAAAAGGCTGTCTGTATTGTCAGGTAGCTCCTTGGTAGGGTGTGCACATCTATATGCAATTCGCCTTTGGCGGCCCTGTGGATTAAACACTCGATAATTGATGATCGTAGGGGCGGCGAGCGGGTCACGTGCCCCTCGGGCCAAAATTGATCCGCGTGTACGGCCAGGTGGCCCGGGGATTAATTTCATCAAGTGCGCTTTTATCTTGTTCCCCAACCACCGTCCTCTCTATTCGTTTAAGGGTATCAACGAGTCAAAATGGTCTCTCCTCAGATGTATGTGAAAGCGCTATCATCAGCTCGTTCACCCACAAATGCTGATTTCAATTTACAGTACCAACCTGGCCATCATCTTGGTGATGATGCAGCTGGCCAAGAAGATCCCCTTTGAAGACCCCCAGGTTCTTCTGCTTGTCCGTGGACTGTACATCCTGTCCAACGTGATCATTGTCGGTGTTTATCTGGTTACCCAGGCCAAGATCAGCAGCAAGAAGGGTATGTGTTGCTTTTTTGAAGTCCAGCAGTCCTTTGTTTAAGGGGTCACATGCCCATATCTATCGCGCTTTATACTAACGATTGATCTATCGCAGACATGACGACCCTTAAGTACGTTGAGCCCGCTCCTATGGGCACCGGTG
>JAOYNU010042522.1:0-11621 GCA_026745395.1 Tympanopsis confertula | reverse complement strand
TGCAAGAACATTGCGAGAGTCTCGAGCAAGACAAGAAGAGACTTGAACAGCGATGCGATCGCCTTGAATCACATCTGCTGATCTCCCGGGAGCACAGTAACGCCGCAACCAAAACGATGCATGGTCGTGGCTCGGAGAGGGGAGGAGCAAGTGGAGTATCTGACGTTCTTAATTGAGCAAGCTTCCTGGCTTCTGCGTGCCGGGGACTGCTATCTGGATATGAGAAACTTTTGAAAATATGTTAATGTAGTTTGGCAATGGAGATTGCTCGACTTTTAGAGCTACTTTGATGTATCTTGTTCTTTATAAGGGGCCTGCTGTATTCAATTCGATCCACCGTTTGGTGAACTAAGGGAGCTTGAGCTTGGAAGACTAAGGGTTGAGAATCTCCTTCTACGTTGACAAAAAATATGATGCCACTTGAAGCCACACAAGGCAAAATCAGTTATCTCGCCAGCCAGAATCTAGTTTCGTTTCCATTGTCCTTACATGAGGCAAATACCGTAAATTATATCCTAGACGCAACGGAAGCGTAAGATGAATAGATCAGGCAGGAATGCTGCCGTTTAAGACTAAGATAATAACGATTCAGTACGGGTCCGAAGCGCAATGAAAGGCCTGAACGGGGATAGTCCTCACCACCACCCATTCCAAATGTCTGCTGGCGACATCCTACTTTCCAGCTTCCAGTTAATATCCATTTCCGCGCAGAAGCTTTTTGCTGGCAATGTAGGCAGTTAGACACACCCCTTTCGTTCACTGGGAGCTGCAGTCGTCACCATCTGTCACATTACCCGCTATGTCAGACACGTGGTGCGCGGCCATTTTATTGAAAATACCTACCAGTAACGTAAGAGCTACGACTCATCCTCATCTGGTAGGTCCGTGGTGATATCTTTGAAGTAGTCCAGTTCATGACGGTAGCCCAAGCCATGATTTAGTGTTTATTTAGTGCAAAAGAAATATTCTCCAGAGACAAGTTCAAGCATCGACTGCCTATTTTTGTTCATTTGGCTACTTATTCCTACCAATTTATCGAATCTTTAGTTCTCTGACTGATGGGAACGGCTCTTAACTTCTATCACTCCAATAGCAAAGATTCTAAAGATTATTAACTCTCTGTGCATAGAATCATCTATGTTTTTTTGGAAGACGGTCTTCGATGCGGACTTAATCTTTGACTGCGCACCAAGAACCGGACAACGTCGTGATTTCCAGAACGTTCAGCTTGGCACATGATTTTTTCTTTCAATGGACGTGATACCTCTAGTGCGGAGTGATGCGTGATCATTTCCATCAGATCTATGCTGCCGATCTCAGAGGCGAGAGCCAGTGGGGTATCTTCATCGTCTGTGACAGCATTTATGTCCACATCTTTTCGTCTAATCAAGAGCCTAGCGATTTCATGATTGTTTTGATATAAAGCTTCAAGTAGCGGAGTCCTGCCCAGGTGACCCATATTGATATCGATACGCGGACAGAAGAGGATCCGGCAAACCGTACCTATGTTTCCTCTTCTTGTGGCCACCCAAAGAGGGGGCAGTCCGTTGGAGGAGACATCAGGTCTCGATAACAATATATCCACCATTCGGACATCATCCCAGTGCGCTGCATAGTAGAGTGCAGTACATCCTTCGGTGTCGCAAATATTGGGGTCCAGGTCTTTACGTCGCAGAAGAAACGCCACGAACTCATGTTCGCAGCGACGCACTGCAATATGAAGAATGGTACATCTTTCATCACCTGCTCTGACATTAAGATTGGCTTGAGACTGACTGGACTCCATTATCTTATGAACAATAGACTTCAGACCATATTTCACAGCTAACCATAGAGGTGACGAGCCCCCCGAATCTTCAGCATTTATATTGCTCCTGTCCAGCAAGAAAGGAATGATCGGCCAATAGTAGGAAAAGGCCAGATGAAGCGCGGTTTTTTGATCGGTGTCAGTGGCATGGATATTGATTTCGCTTTCCTTCAATAGCTGGACACAAATACTGCCATTACCAGCAATAATTGCCAGCATCAATGGCGTGCGCCCGTCACGGTCTCGTTCATTGATGTTAACTCCGCAGTGAAGGAGGATTGAGACCCCCTCTTCAAACCCAATACTGACTGCGGCACATAATGTTGGAATCTGCCTTGGGCTCGGATTATCCACAGGCACGTTATGTTTGACGAGGGATCTGAGCATCGGAATGCTTCGCGCGGAAATTGCGCCATGTATGGGACCTTTACCCCCACAGTCGACTTGATCAACTCGGCTTCCGAGATCCAGCAACTTCTGAACTATCTCAGGCTGCTGAAAGTGGACTGCGTACCATAAAGCGGTCCTCTTCTTTGTATCCATGAGTTCCAGATCTAATTTATTTCCCAGACTCTGCAAGAATTGGAGAATTGATGGCGCTCGCTTTGAGATTGAAAACATTATCGCCGTCTGACCCCTGCAATTCTGCCAATTGAAATCAATCTCGCAACTTGATTTGCAAAGTGATTTGAAGTTCCCCTTAAGAATAGCATAGAAGATGGGAGTTTGAAGCCATTGATCGGCGGTGTTTACGTCTGCCCGGTAATCAAGAAGTAGTCTTTGAACTACGTCCTGATGGTCATTTTGAACGCTCTGAAGCAGAGCAGAACTCTTATGCAGTTTCACGTCCAACGCATACATATATGGCAACGTGACAGAAGAAATGTACTGACTTGTACAAGCGAAAAGAAGGAGAGATTTGAAGCCTCTGAGCTGGTCGATTATGTGGAGAAGAATCTCCTGGGGTATCACAGAAAAATACGACATTCTTGGAATGAGAGGAATGATCTTAGAAGCGCTCGAGGAAAAAATCATCTCCTGACCATCTATTTATCTAGGATTTGCTGACCCACAAGAGCTTCTGCGCCCGCAAATTCCTCCCGCCCACGAACTTTTACCGCCCACGAATTTTTACCGCCCACGAATTTCCACTTTTGCAAACACAGTTATAATTGAAGTACTAGCAATTAACGAAAGTAGAAGCTTCCTCAATCAGACCTGCTCATACTGGAGAGTGGAATTGTTGACTCTTAGTGGCTGGCATGGGAATTCCAAAACATCAACTCTATCTATCATTTCGTTGGAGACAGTGTCCCTCACCGCATTTGAAATATCATGGTTTGCCGAGACTGGCATTGTAAGACACACTGATCAATAACTTTTGGGTAGCACGATGCATACCTAATATGAGCGACCGATCTCTCTTGAAAAAGTCACTCGGTATCACGTCATAAGGTCTCATATGCTCGGATGACTTGAAAATCCTCCCGTGGTCACTCTTCCAAGGCACAACTGCACCTCCACGCTGGGCTTTTGATTCCCAAGGTATATGAATTTGAAAACAAAGATTCTAACCCTCGTTAACATCGTTCTAAGAACATCTTGAGCACTTACATATGGCCCTTGGTCCTGTTTCAATAATTCATCCATCCAAGAGCTAACCAAATCAAGATCGCCTATAGTCAATACTCATTTAGATTTCTGGTGGAACTATATAACAAGGTTTGGGGCATTACCTGGGTGCTCTAGTTCCCAAGCGACGTAAATACGACGCTTTTTTTGTCCCAAATAGTCCGGACTCAATTGTACAGATCTCCGAATAAAAGATATCATACCTAAAATCCCGCCTCCGGTTGCTACCATCAAGATATTTCTGTACATGTCAAGCCTTTTTAACCCACGGTATGGACCATCAATGAAAGTCAAAAAGTCACGCTGATCGTGACGCATCAAGCGTTCCGCGAATCTGCTTTCTCTTCTCACTAGGAGGGTCACTTTTGTGGCCCTTCCAGTCGAATCATTTTCACATCCGCATATGAAATAAGGATGTGATCGAAAAGTATCAAAAATACTCACTCCAGGTATCCATACGTAGAGGACCATTCCGGGTTCAACGACGAAAGGGCGTACAAGTGGGACAGTAAGCTCTGCAACGGTTCCAAACTTATTTCTGGATCCGAGAGATGCTTTAGTACCTACATGGGAATATCCGATGTTTTGATAGAAGAAATGGGCGTAGTAGAATGCCCAGAAGGAACATATTACAATAATTCCAACTGAGAAAAAGATTTGGGTTTGCATCAATCGAGATAAGAAAGAAAATCTCCCCATGTGGAAATATATAGCAAGAAAGGCAACTAGTCCACTTGCAATGTGAGCTTTTTTTGCCAGCGCGGGAGTCCATCTTTTCAGAAGATGGATGCACATAGAAAAGCATAAGCTCGAAATTGCCTTCCAAAAGTTAGCTCAGGATCTCCTTTCTTTGTACGTATCCTCCACGTACGATAATCCCATAGAGCTGTATTTTGCTCTTTATATCAAGCTTTGCTCTGTACAAAGCCAGGGACATATGGAAGAGACTTTGGAGAAGTGTCATTATCCCAAATGTAGAGTGACAATTGGAGATGAACAGTAAAGGCAGTCCTAGAATTTTGGCCAAGAAGTCTAGGCGCCTATTGAGAGCCAATGGTAGCATGTTTATCATTGCCAAGACACCGGCGCGCCTTTGGATTTGGGATAGGTCATGAGTTCCTAAAAAGTTAGCTGTCAAAGTGCCTGTCCAGTATAACAACTGAGTCAAGCCCCAAAATCTTGAGTATCTCAGGTAGCGTGAGTAATTCTTGAGCATAAGCGGATAAATGAAGTGTTTCAACGCAAAGAAGATTGCTCTCCTAATAATGAACGATAATACATTCTTCACAGCATTATTAATGAAAAGGATCAGTATGATCCCACCAAGTATGATGGCATAGATTCCTAAGGGGTCGATCGGGACCATTTTTGAGGGATAGAGAAAATGCGTGACCTACACACAGCCAGGCCGTCACGTTCTTATCCTTTTCTTTGGACTTAACTGACAAGCCGTGTATCATTTACCGCTTGCTGAGCAGGGATTCAAAAACTATTTTTAGATTCGATCAATCAAGAAGTATATAATGGTCCTTTCCCACTTTCCAAGAGCTGCTTTTCAACACAGACTCCTTTCGTCTCCAAGAAGGGAGAACAGTACGCCAATGGACTCACCAAATCACAATCCAGTCGCTAGTAATAGCCGAAGACGGAAGACAGTCTTCCGTAAAATTCGCCAGCTTTGCTCTCTTGGTAATATGAGAGCGATGGTAGTCCTGGTTGATGCCTCGGACAGGCCATGGGTCTTCAAAACGGATGATAATATCCCATTTGTCGAGCTAGTGGGTAACTATCCTTGAAGGGTTAATTCGAATGCTCATCGTCATAGGCAACCCGACATCCACGTACCCAGTCCCACGACGATTTTGCACCGCTGCCACGAGGGCGGCTAGGGGTTTCAGCCAGACATGTAGCACAACCTTTGAGGCCACCTACTTTCCATGGATAGCCAATTTGATATTTCTAATACATTTAAATAAATAATTCGAATGCCAGTCCTTTGATTGCTTTCAAACTGCTCCCAACCATGGAGAATTATCATTCTAAATCAGAACAAGTTCACCTGACCCCACTTGACCAAATAGTTCTTCAGAATGGGGGTCAAACATCGAATACTGAGCGTTTGCCAATTTTTTTACAGAAGTCCAAGTTTGACAAGCCACCGGGCTTTGGTGACTTGCAATACCAAATTGGACGCCTGCGTCAGGAAATTGCGTGGTACCAGGAAGGGCATGAGTCGTTGATGGGGCTTTTTTTCGAAATAAGGGATACCTATCGTGACCTGCGTAATTGTCTTAAAGATATGGAGCATCAGAGCGAAAATGCCAGCGATCAAACTGTCGTCTTCAAGAAAAACATTGAATATGTATCCGACATGATCCAGCGAAGTCTACAGCGGGCGTCACATAGGTTATCGACGTCCGAAAACCGTCTGCTTCAGTCCCTGGGTATCGATTTGGATGATACAGTAGGACAAGATATAGTGGTAGTTTGATTCATGATAAGAGGCTCAATGCATTGTCTCATTCCTTTATTGCCATAAGCTCCTGGATCTTGAGCCCTGTTTCTATCAGAGATTTCCCTATTCTACCATTCCTTTTTGAGTAACCAGAGAGAATCTTCCGGAGTCGACTATTCTCCAACAAAAGGTTTGATTCTTTCCTTCTGTAAGACTGTATCTCGATCTCCAATCCTTCAATTGCTCGCTCATATTCGGCTTTTGTCTTCATGGTCCGTGGGGAGTCTTGATTAAAATGGTTCCCATTCGCTACTGCCCGGATCTCTCCTGATCTCACGGCGTTACAGAGATCTCCATACATATTGGTCGACATGTCACTCAGATTTTTTTCGAAAAACCGAATATTTGCATCATCAATTATCCAGCGGTATCTGTCGTTCTCTAGAGGGTGGAGGCGAACTTCGGAAGGTGAAATTCGGAGCCCCAAATTTATGTCTTTTTATGATCAGCCAGTGAAATCACTTGGGACAATATATCATACTGAGGTAGTTTGCAAGTTGTTCCCGACAGCTCTGTCTCTGCTGCGCACGTCGCCTATTTGCTGGAGTTGACATGGTCAGCACTGATCTTGAAGCTGGGGGGAAATTGAAGCTGACTTCACCTTTTACATTTTAAACATTGACTTCGAAAGCACCCAGAAGCATACCTTTCCGCCCTCGAAGTGTGGTGCCGCCCTCGAAGCGTGGTGCCGCCCTCGAAGCGTGGTGCCGCCCTCGAAGCGTGGTGCCGCCCTCGAAGCATAGTGCCGCCCTCGAGCAAATTTGTTCCGCTACTGACATAGTGTCTGAATATTTTTCAAAGAGTACAATTGAGTATATTTATTGGGAGATCTTGATAGGCTGACAGATAGATTCGCTATTCCCACAATCTGGCATACTCTTGTTTTACAGCTTCTCCTCCATCATTTCAGATTCTTCCAGTGGGAAAATATACCCTGAATAGTGAGTCTTCATTCTTGTGAATCATTTGGTGGTCTTACCAGTGTTGAGTTCGATCTCAGTCATTGCTTGGGCCATCTCCTCGAACACTAAGCACTCTATGTCCTTGGGTGGATATTCCCCTTGTCTAGCGGCCTTTCTACGAATAGTGCCAATGTAGAATGATGCCCTGGCCAGTTGAAGGTACGCTCGTCTGGCTCGAGTTCCCCCACGTCCCTTCGTCAAGACCGTCATCCAAAGCCGTCCCTCTTCTTTGAGTTTCTTAGAGAGGCTCCATGTTCGAAACGTAGTCCAGAATGTCTCGGCAGTAACCCAGTCTTGTGACGTTAGATACCTTGTCTAGAGCATTTGGAGCGAACATACCATGATATGTCGGAGTTTTCGGAGCCATTATGTTAAATCTGCAGTACTAGTGGTTCTGGGAATGTTCTAAAGCTACCAGCGGGTACCATTCATATATAGTGTTTGGCATTTCAAGCGCCCACGATCAGAAGTCTACTTTTTGCATTTTTACAATTCAATTGGCTTTAATATTCTAAGTGTGAAACATTATGTTCTAATAAATTATTTCTAGCGTAATATTCTAGCCGAAGAATTTTATTCGCTGCTGAATATTTTCGCTGCTAAATATTTTCACTGCTAAATATTTTCGTCGCTAAATATTTTCACTCCTAAATATTTTCACTGTTAAATGTTCTCGCAGGTGAAATATTGAGAGCCCACAATATTTCACAATATTTCTATGTCAAAAAATTCAACAGGCAGTCATATTATTGCCTTTCAATTTTTGATGTTCCTCCTCTCCCCAGCATCCCCCTAACCCGACCCTCTGCGCCTTTCCCCTCTCATCTTCTTACTGCGCGAGAAGAATGGACCGTGATGACGATATTGCTGAACACAAGAAATCATCTTATCGAGGAAGAGCAAAAATCCATTTACGGAATTTTGCTATTGGACCGGGGCCACGCTCTATTCGCGGAGAACATATTAGAGCACTGGTACGGATTTTTGAATCCGAAGGTTGTTCCCGTTTGAATCCTGAAAACTGGGTAAAAGTTTTGATGCCCTCGGATATTGAGTTTAACGTCGATATTAATGACGATCGCTTTGTTCCTTTGTTGGATCTCGATGAAAATATTCGTTTCACCGTTCTTCAAGGGAAGCATCGCTTACTTGCAGCGAAGACACATTCGGTAGATTGGTGGATAGCTGAGTTTTATAGCGAGGGTGAGGCAAACCCTGCCACGTTTTAGAACAAGGACACTGACGGTTTATAAGATCTACATCCGCAAGCTAAGCAGGCTTTAGCTGAGTATCACCCCAATGCGCAGCGTTTCTGCGATGGCGATATATATCGGAATATTCGGTATTACCAAGGCCTTGGAGATGTGGATGCTGAACTGAAATGGAGAGGCAGACTCAGCAAAAAAGTACAGCATGACCTAGCTCGGATGGAAAAAGATTTCAAGCCTATGCAAAGGGCGTTTGATATGCTGTTGGATTTCACCCCGTTGTGGAACACTTTGAAGCTCTCTTATTTAGGGAGATGGCTGACTTTGAAATGCCCAGAAGTACGCCCGCTCGATACTAGATAATTGAGCTACATGGACTGACATCAGAAGGAATTAACACGATATCTCAATAAATTGCATTCCCAATGGAGCTATGTCATGGCTGGATATCCTGAAAGCCTTGATGAAGAGACAATCAACATTCTGGAAACACTCATGCCAAGTATTTCTTTTAATGACCGAGCCATAATTCGGCAGAGTATGATCAAAGGACACATCTTCCTCAAAATAACTGATGCAAAAGATCGAGAAGTTATTCTAGCTCGTGTGCTGAATACCTCTGGCAGGATCCTATCGCTTTACACATTCACCCAAGATGCCATGTTTTTTGAAGCATGTGCTTTAGCTTTAAAGCAACTTCAACCAGCTGGATCAAAGCGATCGATGCTAGAAGGCTTTAGAAAAAGCTTGGAGCCAGACTCAAATTTGTGCTACATCCAAGTATCAGAATCGAAGATTGACTCAAGGGACTGGTGTCTTGATAGAGCTAGGCTCGGTTATCAACAACTTTTTCTCGCAGTGATGAGAGACTTCCCAACATTGACGAATATGCTGCCTTATCAGGATAACCGAAAAGTGAAACCAAAGCCTTCAGGATTTCAACCTGAGAGAATCTGTAACTTGGCACGTCTTGCAACATTTTTAGGATTTCAGAATGAGGAGATCAAGGCCATTAGAGAAGACACCCAGTATGACCAGTATACATCAGCAACCGAGAACTTCATTCTCAAGATCAAGCCACCGGACCGCTACGAAGCCAATCTTGGTAGCAACCGAGAGATCGCAGAACTTGTGGCTGAAGCCATTTCGGCCACGCCGGCCTTGGAAATGACTCTTGAAAAAGCAACTTTCACATGTGACTTGGAGAAACAGCCTAAAAAGAACCGATGCAATAGACCAACTTGTCTCAATTATCACAATGATCGAAACTTCCTTTTCCTCGAAATACTCTTTGGGACAGACATTACACCAGGATTTTATGCCACATCTCTAGCATTCCAAAGAGATATTTTTGTTTGTTTCTTTGGCTATCCTGAAAAGATTGTCGACTCAACAAACGAAAACTTACACTCCAGCTCCTTCGGAGTCAATTCTGCTATGGGTCAGGAGGAAGTGGACCCTATAGAAGTTGAATTTACCTCTGTATCGGATAGCGCTGTATCGAACTCCGACGACAATCTGTCGATAGATCTCCGAGAGACTTCTGGGTCACAATATGACTCGCAAATCAATCAAGTTGAATTTTCTCGACGATCAGAAAGTTCATTCCATTCGATCAGTACGAATTCTCCTATACATGACGTTTCGGTACCGCTTCTATTTTTAACACCACATGAGAAACCCTCAGTATGTGTGCAAGATATGCTTCAGAAGGACAATATTATACTGTATTTGTGGCCTGAAAGACAATATGCGAAGCTCTCACTGAGTGATGAAGAAATATTCTTCCAAAGGATTGCAAGGGCTCAGGCAAACCAAGGCAAAATGTTCATTTCATGGAATAACGGCCGTGCAATGGTATTGAGCCTGGAAAGGATTTTCGAGATTGCTAAGAGGGATAGGTTTATATTAGCCCTTCCAAAGAGCGAGAATTCTAAATCAGACACTAGACTACTTTCGCGCCTCCAAAGCGGATTCTTGACATTTATTGATCAATAAATCAATCATAATCATGTATCACCAGACCTTTTACCTTCATAACCGGCGCTACTAAGGACCCTTCTTCAGATACGTGCGATAAGAAAACGTGCTATATTTATCAGTGTAATCCAACAATCCAGGAATCTCTACTAACCTGTAAAAGTGCCTGTATCGTGGAGGTCTGTGTGTCAAGAAGAAATTGACGCATATGTCTATTCTTAGGAACACACAAATCTGGCCGTTTTTCATCAGCCAGACCAGGCGAGACAATCTCTGATACTACAAGACCAATATCTCTGATATCACGTTGCTCTGATCCCTGGTGGCGCTCAAGAAGGCAAGCTCCAATGTTTGCTACTGAACTATGAGTCCAGTTCTTCATCATGAAATGGTTTTCTTACCTATCTTGACGGATCCCTCTGAGGAAATAAAGATATTATCACACGTGATGCGAGTGTGGCATATTTCTAGATCTCGGTGAATATACCAAACCCCATGGAGAAGCTTTTTTTCTATTAGCAATATTTTTGATTCGATTTATTTTGACTGACCTCCTTGCAAATAAAGGCAATCTCCATGTCTTTTAGAGTTATACCAGAGTGAAGCTGTCGGAGACTCACTTCCATCAACTCATATACAAAATAAAATATCTTTGCCTCCGAGAAGATATCTATCAAGTTGACGATATTCTTGTTCGAGGTCCGGATAAGATATCTCGTTCGGTCAATCCCACTTGATCTATACTCTTTGATCGCCACGATCCTTCCAGGGGAGCTATTCAAAATGGCTAGACAGGTCTTTCCCGGGATACCTGAATCTTTGAATTTCTGATAGTCAATCCACGGGTGCCGACTCTTGCAGAGCGAGATGCCCTGGCGTTTGCTTGGAATTTCTATGAAAGCTTGCTTCACCGACAGAGGTAGAGGACTTGGGGCCTGGTGGCGCTTTTTTAGGCGTTGGGGGCTTTCTCCAGCTTCTTTATTTTGAAATAAATGTCGAGAATCAGGCAGATGATCTATTTCGAAGCTTTTTGGGAATAGAGTGCACCGGTTTTCTAGTTTGCTGGCTGTCTGCGAGTCAATGGGTAAGATACTCATGTTAAGTAATGATTGAACTAGATAGATTTCAAACGATGTAGATATTGTCTAGTTATATTGATTGAATTGTGATTTCCTATCATTCCTAAAATAGATTCTACATGTTTGAGACAGTGCAAATCAATCCATTGTGACGGCCCTTCCCCAGGAATAGCAACCTAATACCACATCTATAGCGCGCGCATGATGAAACATGCAATGACCGAACTGAATCCCATGGAAAGTTTATTCTTAGATGCCCCACTCACAAATTCTGAATTTGCTGGGTTCCTCGACCCCCCTGTGTTCGAGCTCTGTGGGTTTTCATAGACACTTGAGCTTGTTGGAAGCGTATGGAGCGTTTGGATTGTGTCCGTTTGGGTTGTGTGATTACGCGTATAGACATGGGACATTGATGCAGACAATGCCGATGAGGCAAGA
>JAOYNU010042411.1:0-11642 GCA_026745395.1 Tympanopsis confertula | reverse complement strand
GTAATATTTCAAATGGTAGTACATAGTAAGTCGTCGATGGATGTGGGTCTAACCTTGGAACCTCCCAAGGTTGGAATATGGAGACATCCACAGCCCCCGGGCTGGGAAGCCTCAACCTCAAGTGCTTGGGACCTGGGATGCATGGAACTACATGAACGCGCTTGCATATTTACCAAGGCGCAAGAGGACGCAGTAGTACGATTTGATTGAATGCCGGGATATGGACGAGGTGGAAGTACTTGTACATTAAATGGAGAGGAGAGGATCATATCAATTACTTGATTGCCAAGGTAGCATAACGCGGAGCCAAGGCAAAGCGTGATTGGGTTTTAAAAGTACATAGAAAACAGGAAGATGCAAGACCCAAGGCCAATCCAGCGCTTAAAACAGAATGCAGATAGGTGGCCAAAGCGTAGAGCGCAGGTCACGAACCAGGCACTTAGCTCGACTCTTGTGATATTTTTTTGGTTTGTTCTTGGGATCGTTGATTGTCGGGCTCGAGGGATCGCTTCGGTATAGTACAGGGCGCATACTTGCGGCCAGCAAGCGTTTATAGCTCAGAGGCGCGCAAGGTAAACGAAAATAGGGGCAAGAAGAGGCGAAAGACACGAGACGACATGGCGTGAGAGATCATTTACTCGTTGATCTTGGCAAGGATCCTGTTCATGCGTTAGTATAAGCTTCGAGGGACTGTGGCGAGATAGATCTCGGGGTAGGTAACGTACTCAGAGTCGCGGTAGAGAGTGTACTCATCCTCGCCGATCTTGATGGGGCTTCCACCGAACTAAGCAAGAGAACGTATTAGTATGATTGTGACGGGCATTGGCGCAAACAGACACATCGCATCGCATTTTGAGATGCGACGCGCGCCTGTAGAGACTCAACGTACCTGAGGAACCAGGACCTTGTCGCCGGTGGCAACACCCATGGGGATACGCTTGCCGTCACGGTCGAGGGCACCAGGGCCAACAGCCAGGACGTTACCGGCGGACTCGTCCTTGAGAGTGCTCTCAGGGAGGAAGATACCGGAGGCGGTCTTGGTCTCGGGCTTGATGCGCTGGACCAAGACACGGTCAAGGAGGGGAGCAAGGCTCTTGACGTTGCGGATGAAAGACTGCGAGGTTCAATGTTAGCGACAATGCTGGCCAGATGCTGATTGCTAATCCCGGGGAAGAGCAAGCGAAAGACGCGAAGGCGCCAACTCTTGCTGGTGTTGCAAAGAGCTCAAATAGGCCTGCGACAGCACTTGAATGATGATTCACGTACCATTGTGATGGGAATTGAGGTTCTTGGAGTCAAGAGTGGATGCTGCGTGGGATAGAGAAAGGATGAAGTGTCCGGGGGGAGGAAGATCTGGAGTTTCGCCGCGAGAAATTTCCAGAATGCCAAGACCCGCAGCTGTCCCGAGGGCCAACCGAATCGGGGACACTAGTGACTCGACATGGAAACATGTTTAACTTATGCCCTATTGTCTGAAGGTAAATATAGCCGAAGGACATAATTGAGAGCTCCTCGACTCTGGAAGCCTATCCTGTAGCTACTGCTTATAGAGCTAAGCATGCAATTCAGAGCTCCGGTCTCCCGAGGCCGACCCATATAGCCGTAGATCCCGAATGTACATAAACTCGATCTTGGAAAATCTTCAATTCTTGGGTAATCTGCATTCAAACGCCGACCTTGCTGGCGGCCTTCGTAATAAGCGAGCTATGAAAGTAGATATAAGGGACCAAAAGCGCTTCTCGAACTACCACCTCCTCCCGCGCCCCCGACCTCCATAATTCCCGCGTTGGTCATAACCTCCACCCCCGTATCCCATCTGCTGCTGTCCACCTTGACCGAATCCTTGATTTTGAGGTTGCCCAGGGAATCCAGGCTGAGGTGTAGGAGCTCCACCAGGCTGTCCGCCCATCATGGCCTGCGCGCTCTGCATGAAGGTCATTGGGTCCATGTTAGAGGGATCGATGCCCTGCGCCATCATAGTTGCTAGCATGCCCTGCATCATATCGGGCGACATATCCGGCATGCCGGGCATAGCAGGCATTGCTGGAGGACCACTGCCGGGAGCAGGACCTGGCGGTGCGCCTGGCATTGGCGGCATGCCCATGCCTAAGAATGACTGCATGTCATCCATTTGTCGCTTCTGGTCACCGACTTCCTTGCGCACTTCTTGCTGCTTCAGGCAGTAGCTGACCCATGTGAATTCGTCAAAGCCGTAATTGAAGTAGTCCGAGATGTCGGAGCCAGGTCGACGCCAGGGCTTGTCGTCCGCTGGAAAATCTGAGTCCATGTCGGTCGCCATTATAGTCTTCCCTGTTGAAGGGTGTACAGGGTTGGCGTTCATATCGATCGTAGAGGTATGGATGGCTGGGTAGGCGGAGCCGGGCTTTTGGTTTTGAGGAACGGCGGGCTTTGCAGCGCTTCCGACTCCAGGTAGAGGACTGGGAGCATCTTGACGGTGAACGGCAGAGGGTGTAGCTGGCTTGGAGGCCCCTGATGATTCGGCGGAGGATGGTCGCTGAGGATCTTGCCTTAAGCTTGCATGGCGTGGGTGAGAGCTTGACACAGTTAGTCAAATGTTCGCATGCGCGTCGTTTGGATGGAGCTTACATTTCTGGGGCTGGAGCATCTGCCGGAGCTTCGGTGATGATGTTGAAGTCATCCTGTACTCAATTAGCTGTTTGAACAAGGTCAGGAGGAGATCTGAAGTCGTACATCGTCGTCGTCCTCGTCTTCTTCGTCTTCCATGTCGTCGTCTTGATGTTGATCAGGGATTGCTTCGTTCGCGTTATTGGTCGCATGTGTCGCCTGCACCGGCTCAGCGGGCGCATAGAAGTCATCGTCCTCTCCGTCATCCATGGCGACGGTTATCATATAAGTTGTCTTTGTGAGTGCAAGGGCGTCGCGACGAAGATCGAAGCCGTGAGTGAATACGGAGTTTGGGCTGTTTGCAGTCGATAAGCTATTAGCAACAAGAAAGGATTCAGTTCAGTTGGTCGTCGCCCAACCGAAGCATTAATTTTTATTTCGAGAACACTGGTCATGAATTTAAATATACAATAATCAATACACGAGTTCAAAAAGAGGCTCACGTCTAGTTTTAGCTTGGGAAATGCGCTTGCATGGCTCTTTCAAGGTCACGTGCAGATATGGACGTCAGTAAATCGCATCGAACATTTCGCACCGCAGCCACTTTCCACGTCAACAATCGCACTTCACTCACGCCGATAGCTGCTATGACCGACAAAGAAGGTCAGAATGGCAACCCGCGAGGGTTTGCCGGTCAGACCGTCTCCGCGGAGGAAATGCTTAAATCACAAACCGTTGGGCTGGTGCACCTATCGGACTTTCGCAAACGGCGCGCCGATGTTTTAGAACAGAAGGAGCGCGAGGCGCATGACAAGTCTCTAGGAAGATTGGGCTCCGGTAATTCAAGAAGCGCAACTCCCTCTACTGGTGATGTGACTGACGGGTAAGTCTAAGGACCCATGGCATACCTTCGCGCGATCCCCGCATTAAGCTAATCGATTGCGCTGCAGTTCATCTACACCCAAAAGCGATGGCCCCCCGAAGAAGAAAAAGAAGAAGCCTCTCGTGAAAAGCAAACTTTCATTTGGCGACGACAATGAAGACACAAGCGAGGAATCCGCAGCGACACCTCGAGATTCAAGTGTTTCGCGATCGGGTTCGAAGACATTCGGAGAGGAGGGCGCAGCTTCTGCTTCTCGCCGGATGAAGGCGAATCCAAATGCTCCACCTCCACCAAAGGCCTTGACAAAAGCTTCTGTCGAGGCGGAAGCGCAGGCTCGCGACACCCTGCGCAAGGAATTTCTGGCAATGCAAGAGGCGATAAAGAACACCGATATCCTGATTCCGTTTGTTTTCTTCGATGGGACCCGGATTCCAGGCGGATGTGTCAAAGTGAAGAAGGGTGATTACGTCTGGTTGTTCTTGGACCGTTGCCGAAAAGTCGGTGCTGAGCTGGGCGTCGGGGGCGGCACTGCGAAGAAAAACAGCAGAAGGGAATGGGCACGAGTGAGCGTTGACGACTTGATGCTAGTCAGAGGCGATGTCATAGTTCCTCATGTAAGGACTCCCCAATCCTATGCCGAAATGATTACTGACGAATCTAGCACTATGACTTCTATCATTTCATCGCCAACCAGGTCTCAAGCTTTTCTAAAGAGGGCGGCCTACTCTTCGACTACTCCAACAAGCCTCCTCCAGAGCGCCAAACGGACAATCCCTTGTACAAGCCTAACGACGAGGAATTAGAGGGCGCCGACAAGGAGTCTGCAGAGACCAAGGTCGTAGATCGTCGTTGGTATGAAAAGAACAAGCATATCTATCCTGCTAGTCTTTGGATAGAGTACGAGCCTGGGAAGGAGTTTGAGGAAAAGATGGCATCGACACGGCGTGATGCTTCTGGAAATACATTTTTCTTTTAGCGTGTGATTTGATAACAATATCCCGGCGTTTTGGCAGAAATTAAGATAGAACAACTTGGACTTGGCCGGTGTGGCTCCGGCTCACATAACATGCCTCACCACTTCTCTTCACTCCCATCCACTTAGTTCCCCCTCTCCCTTTGCAATGGATTTCCATCTCAGATGCAACTCTCTCAAATGTCGCGCGCAATTAAAGGAGAGAGCGGTGGTCACCACTTGCTCGTAAGTCCAGCCACACCCACTCGGGCCTAGTGTTAATGAGAGCAGACATATATTCTGCATCGGGTGCGCAGAGAGTCTTGGCCTCTCACACCCCAACATCAATGATCGCCGCTGTCCAGCGTGTCAGACGACTCTTTCGAACCCAGATGATGCGGCTTCGACAGTTCTCAACCCGACCGAAGACTACAAAACGAGTGTGTTGAGCGGATTGGATCCCAATACGATCATCGACTGTGCAAGTCGCGCGCTGGGATTCTGGGCATACCAAAGTACTCAAGAGATGTACGACAAGGACTTGGGCCTTTTGAAGTTTAACCTTTCTGACTTGTCGCGCTAGATTCTACCAGGAATATCTTGGAAAAAGTCTCACAGACAAGTATACGAAGTTGAACTTGCACTTGGATAAGGTGGTTCACAACGCGAATTCGGAGATCTCAACCTTGCATAGCAAAGTGGCTGGTATGTTAAATCGCCCAAGCTGCATTTCAGAGCATGATCTAACATTTGGTTGCAGAAATGCAGACTGCCCAAGAGCAGCTCCAAGCGAAAAACCAGGAGCTAGTCGACATATTCCGCGAAAAGTCCAAAAAGCTGTCGCAGATGACAAACCTCTACAACATCCTCAAAGCAAAAGCGATGCGATCTCGGATGGAAACAGCTGCTTCAGAAGATGTGACCCAGACATTAAAAACTCTCAACACATTGTCTACCAACGAGGCCATAGGCCCAGCGCGATTGCCGAGCCTTTCTATGCCCGGTACGAATCAACAGGTGCAAATGGTGCCTGTGAAGATGCCTATCAACAACGATGGCGTTGAGCAGCTCCATAGATACCAGCGAAGCGGTACTGGAAGTTCACGACATATGAGTAAAACACCATCAGCTCCGTCAAGAATGGCGCCTCCCAGCCGTCCACGCCAAAGTTTACAAACCAGTGAGTGGTTTGAAAATGACTCCGATGAATCCATGACTAATTAATGCTCGTAGTTACCTCTACTTCAAATCAGCATCGAACTCGCCTGACTCCGTCTGCTCGGCTCAGTACAAGCGTGCCTCAACTACCACCCCAAGATGCGATAATAGCGCGGTTTGGAAATTAGCTGCGAGCTTCTGATGTTTTTGTTGCGCAATTTTGTTACAGGGCGTTGCGGGCCATTTTCAGCTAAACATGGCTACGATATTATTTATTAAAGACTAGTGAAGTATAAAAAATATCATTTTGAGTTGTAGTTGTTTATAAGTAAGCCCTTCTACAGATCTAGTGTTACGGACCCACCGGGGGCAGTCGCAAATTAAGCTCGGAAGACCAATTGTTCACTACGAGGGAACGCCCAGAACCTAGGATTACATGGATCCTGAGGAAGATCTAATCGCGGGATGAACCACGAGTTCAGAAACCATGCGAGTGCCGAAAACAGCCCCACGAGTGCAAACCCCAATCCTACTGTTACTGAAGAGTATCGCCTTGATCATTAATAAATCTTCATTATTATATTTAGGGAGTATGTAGTACCTTAAGAGGCTTCTAAATTACCTTAGCTCTATGGCCTGACTGTATGGGGAGTTATATACTAGACTGGATGTAGTTTAGGGAATGTCCAAGTAGCGACCGAGGGGGTTTGTCTAACGGCACCCCAGGAAGTGATACTGGCTTGTTCGGACCAATCCATTTCCCTTTCTTAGCGCCGGTGAGGTCACCTGATGGTGATTTAGCCCCTCCTTCGGCTGAGACAAAGTTCATCTTACGATCTGTAAATGTGACTCAATATAGAAAATGTCGGGAACAAAATTCGACGGCAAGAACAAAGGTCTCCAGCTTGGCTATGATTATGGAAACATTCAAGTTGATGTGCATTTCCATCATGCCACTGGTAGGTCGCACTGATGGAGAACCAGAAACAAAAAAAGATATGCAATTCCACTGACGAACTATGAGAAGATAATTTTTGGCATAAGCTCTCCGACACAGTCCAGCATGAAGATGAGTCGAAATTGAAGCGCAAAAAAGGATCACCCGCTGAAGGAACCTGTGATTGGTTATTCGAGACGAAAGAGCTTAGTTCCTGGCTTGGTTCTAGGCCGAGAGTAGGACCCGAGGGCCAGGAGGGCCCGATACTCTATGGCTATACGGCAATCCAGGAATCGGAAAATCGGTCATGGCTCTATCCCTTGTGGGGAAGATGCTGGGGGATCCCGACAAGTATCCCGGAACGCTAGCCTATTTTTTCTGCGACTCGGGAGATAGCGTACAGCAAGCCGCTATCTCCATTGTCAAAGGACTTATCTATCAGCTCCTTACGAAGCACAAAGAGCTTCGTGGTTTCGGATCAGAGAAATACGAACAATGCCGGTCAGGGCTGTTTACATCATTCGACCTCCTCTGGGAAATATTCATGGATATGATGGCAGATACGAGCACGGGTCGAAAGTTTATCATCATTGATGCTTTAGATGAATGCGACCCAGAGTCACAGAAGACACTACTCCAGAAGCTCGAAGAAACAAAAGGTCTATCTTCAAATTTCCGGATATTGATTACGAGTAGACCGCTTGCGAGCATACGCGAGAGCTTGCAGGATTTCCCAAATAGGGATTTGGCTTCCTTCCCCGAGAGACTGAACGACATAAATGCTTTTATCGACGACAAAGTCGATGATCTGGCTAAAAGAAAGCGATACCCTGATTCACACAAATTACAGGCCAAGGAAATTCTCAGAGACAAGGCCGAAGGAACTTTTCTCTGGATTTGTTTAGTGTGTAAGGAACTTGATGATGTTGCTGCAAAAGCCGCGATCCCTACTTTGGAAAGCATACCCAAAACACTCAATGCACTTTACACAAGCATTCTCGATAGGGCTTCGAAAGATGATGGAGCGAGTGTTGATGATATGCAACGTATTTTGAGTTGCGTGTCAGTATTTTATCGACCACTGACGGTATTGGAGCTGTCTGAGGCATGTCGACTGCACCTGGAACAAGACTACGAGATTAGGATCCAGTTCACATGGGAAAGCATCGAATCTTGTCGCTCGTTGATCATCGTACAGGATGAAAAAGTCCTTCTATTACACCAGTCCGTAAAGGACTACCTACTTGGCGAAGAGTCGAACAATTACATTGAAGCATCCAAAGCACACTCAAAAATGGCCTATCGCTGTGCTTATATTCTTGATGAGAAATTACACAATACGAATCGACCGGAAAATCAAGAGCGAGATGATGGGCTATTCAATTATTCGGCAAACTATTGGATTTCAGACACGTTACATGGAGCGACCCCAGAGTTCGATTTTCTTCAATTGGCCGCGAAACTTTGCGAAAGGGAATCTTTGATGTGGACTCAATTTGTTGAAGACCGATTACGGTATGCAATTTATGACGATGATCCATTGCCGTTTTTCTGGGCAGCAAGATGGGGTCTGAAAGATGTTGCGGATCTCATGCTACGAGAAAGAAAATATCAAATCCAAATAAACGATGATATCTTGGAAAAGGCCACAGCACATCGTCACGGTAAAGCTACGGTTATGCGCCTTCTACTCAAACACAATGGGAAGGAAATCCGGATCACCGACAAGGTCCTCCAAGCAGCTGTGGCAAATAGCAATTGCGGGCTGAAAATCCTCAAGCTTCTCCTTAAACGAAGAGGAGACGAGGTCAAAATCACAGATAAGGTCATACAAGCAGCTGTGGCAAATAGCAAATACGGGCTGAAAATCCTCAAGCTTCTCTTGAATGGCAAGAAGGAAAATGTTAAAGTGACTGCCAATGTTTTATTGATGGCCGCAGAACGCCTTCGCAACGGATATAAAATGATCGGCCTTCTTCTTCCTCATAGACGCAATGACACCATAACACCATGCCTTGGGCGGGCAATCTGGAGGAGGAGTTTATTAGACAAGGAAACCATCCGCCAGCTCCTTCTGCCTTACATCGCGAGGTTCAACCAAAGACACCACCATGATCAACGACATTGTAGAAGTTTGGGACGGAAACAGAGAAAGAAGAAAAGATACATGCGATTTGCCAAAATGACGCGACATGGTGAGGGCAGAAATACAGGAAAGGGCAGACAATTGGGATTTTGCAAATACTGTACTGCAAAAGACTTTCAAGGAGTCTACTGTAACCCATATTACAAGTTTTTATCTTATTTTAGCTAGCTTTAGGGATTATAAGGGGAGCAAGTTTCATCTTTGACACAGGATTATAACGTAGCTATCCTCGCCTGCACAATAATTTTATACCCATCAAAGGCTCTTCCATAAGTGATCTTTTCTTTAAAAGCCCCAGTAACATTCCTGTACCAATAAGACTCTTTATACTCAGTATAAGCCGATGGTCCATATTGGGTACAAGTAGTAAGCCGCCGCCGTTTGTGCCGCATCTCGATACGAAAATTACCGCCCCTTCTCGCGCCACCACATCGTATGTCGGCAATCTTCAGCCCTTGGCCTGGATGACAGGCATACCCCGGAAACTTTACTAGGATACCGATACTACTTAGGTAGCGATGCCGCCAAGTCGCCATCTGCGCAACAACCGTGATGGCGATGTTCCCGGCTGTTTCATGACGAGCTGGCAAAGCTCCAAGCATGGCGGAGCAGCGCCTCTTTCCCGACGACCGCCCACAGCATGTAATGCTTGTCGAGTATCTAAAGTCAAATGCGACGGACAGACAAAATGCAGGCGCTGTATAGCAAGGGGTACGACTTGCAGCTATTCCAGCCCCCAGGCAGCATCACCCAATGGCTTAACCGATGCATTTATAATCAACGGGCAATCACCACCACCAAGTAATACGGAGATACATGACTTCGCCTCGCAATATGATATCGATCCACCACACCCGATCGATTCTCTACCTTTTGGTCTCAAAGATGTCACTGAATGGAGTAATGCATCTCCGAATGAGACCATGAACAATGAGGCGTGGGCACTTTACCCCCCAAATGGAAACGTGAGTATAGTAGGTGCATTTCCTGAATTTTACGCACAGGAAAGACTAAGCCTCGATATAGATACCTTTTCAATCATTCCAGTCTGAGATCGGAGAGTTTCCAACCCAGGAACTAGAGTTTGAAGCATCAAATCAACATGCTCAATATGCACAAGAAAATATCCCTACCGATGATCATATGGGTAGCAACCCCGCCGCTGCCAATATGCCTACGAATGCCTCAAATGAAGACCCAAGTAAAGTACTAGATACCTGCCTATGCCGCCCAAGCCTGATGCTCCTCCAACCAAAAGTGGCACCAGTGATGGTAGAGAAGCGCGTCGACGAAATTCTCAAAGTCACAAAAGAAATAATCCAAGGCTGCCAAGGCCTAATGGACTGCTCGCTCTGCGAAACAACCTGCACGGACCTCTTAGTAATGATGTCCGTCCTCCAAGAAACGCACGACTGCTTCGAATTCGTCTCCGAGCGAGGCATCGACGGCAATGTCAAAGTTACGTTCGGCGGATACGAATTTATGTCTAATGATTTCAATATTCGAGCTATTCTGGTTACGGATCTTGTCCAAACTGCTTGTCATGTGTTAGACGCGATTGATCAGATGAAGGAAAATGCTTTGAAGAAGATTAGCGCGCCTGATATTCCTGCTAAGGTGTGTTATTCAACGCGGGCGAATATTGCGTTCTTGGACACAACTGTTAAAGATTTTCGAGAGGCTTTGACGAGGATTACTGAGAAAATGAATCGTTGTCAAGAGCGGAATCAAGAAAGCTCGTGAAGGGAATTGCATCACATCCCGAGGTCCTTGCCGGGGACAGCGATATCTTGGGTTGAATGAAACCGTTGCAGTCTGCGATGTGTAATTTTTTCAGGCGGCGCAGAATAATTTACTGGAAACGCCCTTGAAAAAAGTGACAGATATACTACATTCAAGCGATAGAACTGCTAGGTTCCTTACACGTAGATATTCACACCCAGGAAGATACACTCGAGGACGCTTAGCGCTTTTGTATGCGGTTCACCAGATAACCTCGGGCCATCTTCGAATGCCAGTCAACACAGCACAACCTCAACAACAAAAGCTCCCAACTCTAGCCTAATAAGGCCCAAGTCTAGTATCCTTGTCCAACCGCACAACTTTCCTTATCTCCCAGCCTATCAAAACCCCCATCCCGCCTCTGTACACAGCAAGATAAGAGCCGCACCCACACCCTTCCCGTTCGCCCGAGATTAGATCCCTCGGAGCAGCGGATGCGGCTATACCAACCCATTCAGAACATTTCGCCCCCCTCCAGCTCCATTCGGCCCCGAACTAAGCTGCTGGACCGTTCCTGGCGGATCTGATCGCGGATCGAACCTTTTCATCGAAAATCCGGGGTGCATGGGCTGTAATTTTGGAGCTTGTGTGGAGTCTTTTATAGATCTGTATTTGTTTTACTGGTATTTTGGTATTTTGGTATTTTACTTTCACATACTGCACTATGGATCTGGCTTTGCTACCTTACATCTATTATTTCTCATGTTAATTGAGACAAAATTCAGAGAATTTAATAAATAATGATCATTAAATAATAATAAAATGGCCTTCTACCCAGAATAGAATATAGGACTAGGCTGATGAGAATTACGACGAGCTACGACCGCCTGTGGCGATTATAGACAATTGCAAGAATTTATTTCATCACTTGATATTATCCGATGGGACATCACGATCTACATCCCCGGGGTGAATATAAAAGGAAATCTAATCATGTACGTCGGCACCAAACCAGTCTTTTTCGTCTGGGCGGGAAAACGCCATACCCTCGACCAGCAAAACGGGACAGACGCCAGGAGGATTGGAATCCTCACTGAAGCTTCCCGCCAAAGTTCATATCATGCCATGCATTATACCACACAAAACCCATGCAACGGGAGGAGGGGGAGACGCTGCAACAAAAGAAAGCAAAACAAGACACCAGCATTAAGAAAACAAGCCCAATTATTCAGATTTATGCGCCGAATTCCTTGATGTC
>JAOYNU010042300.1:0-11644 GCA_026745395.1 Tympanopsis confertula | reverse complement strand
TTAAATTAAAAAAAATTAAAAATTTAAATTATAATTAAAATTAATATAATTAAAAAAATAAATTAAAAAAAATTAAAATTAAAAATAATTTAAAAAAATTAAAAAAAATTAAAAATTTAAATTATAATTAAAATTAATATAATTAAAAAAATTAATTAAAAAAAATTAAAATTAAAAATAATTTAAATAAATAAAAATAAAAACAGGTTACTGAACTTCAAAGACAGAGTATTACGTCTTGGTGTATTTTTAATCGTCTAGCTCGAATGGGTGTAAAATGTATCCGGCTATACGCATCTTTAATTATAAAAAATAAAAATAAAAAATCACATCGCGCCCAGGTTATCTAGGTAGAGTTGCTTCTGCGGGAGCTGGCGTTTTCCCCACTACTTGCGGATGTGACGTGTGTGTAATACTACTTGAAAAGTGAGGCCATCCTGCCTACGATAAACGGAAGGTCGAAGCGAGGATGAGACATATGGACGCGCTCCTCTAATGGTATTATCGTTTTCGATATATAGGTTTTTTTTTTTCTTCTTTTTCTCGTCTATAGTACAAAGAAAAGCGTCCACCAGAAGAGGGGCATATACCAAGTACTATCTTCGCTCTTTTCGCTGGCACTTTTAGGAACTCCATACCTGCCACCTCTACTCGTGTCTTGTAGGCGGCGTGGTGGTGTAGAGATGGCGAAAAGTTGGCGTGTGGCTCTAATATACACCCTTGTCTATGGATACAACCTGTATCTTGGCGTGTGCATACAGAGCGTATGTGAGGATGTGAGCAGGTGGGGCAATCGATCAACTGGCTCATCTCAGAGGCGCCGATATTCGGACGGATCACTTGCGAGTGATTGGCCGGGAGATGCCGTGGACCCGTTCCAGCTTCTGTTTCGCATAATCTGTCAGGAATGGCATCACGTGGAGATTGCCGATAAGCTGGGGGCCCAGATACCCATGTTGAGGGTTGGGGTAGCTGTGGGGGTGCCCGCGGCAGTTCTTTCAACCACTAGGTTGTTCTGTGGGCAATCCTTTAGGTGCCCCTTCTGCTTACATTTATAGCAGGTGGTCACCTTATTGGAACTAACATCGTTGCCGTTGCTACTGGTGTTCCCAGAGCTCCCTGACGGCTTCTTCACGCCGTTATCCGGCAAGTCCGTGCCATCTTTATGTTTGTTAGTATAGCACTCATGTTTCTTATAGCCGGTCCTACCACATCTATAGCATATAATACTCGCCTTATCGTCAGGTGTGTTCGAGTTCTTCTTTTCATCGCCCTTTTTCTTATTCTTATTATTGTTATTATTGTCTTTAGTTCCGCTTTGGGTGCTGTATGGGGTTTTATTCCTATCGGCTTCCCTGATCAGTCGGACCGTTTCACGATACATACTTTGATCGTCTGTGATAATACCTATGGCTATCGATACCATGGTCACTGGTTCTGGATATTTACTAGCGCACCCCTTGGTTAAGACTTCGGTATAAACGTCGACGTTCACGACGAAGAGTGGTTGATATTTAGCGAATATCTGTTCTACCCTAGTGACGTATTGGCTAACGGTTTCGTTAGGTCCCATCGTGAGGTTGATCACTTCGTCCCATATTATCTTTCTCTCTTGGGCCTCGGTGGGTTTCATCGCCATGCTAAGGCCAATCCAGATATCGTACGATGATTCACAGTGGGCGTAAGTATCATACAACCCACTGCTAATCACATTCAGAAGCTATGTTACTACGTAAGCGTCTGCTGATGGGCTCACGTCAACCAGGTCGCCCTGATCTGGGTTAATTGAGATTATCTTGAAAGCCCTCTTGACGATTTACTTCCATAGTCTCCAGTCACTGGCGCTAACTAGCTTCTTTTCCTTTAGGTATTTAATCTTCTACTTCTTTATATCCTTCACGGTGAGTGCGGCCCTAGGTGTTATTTATTCAGTCCCACCTAGCTAATCTTCTACCCTTAATATAATACTTATTTCCGATGGTGTTTCTGGTCTGGTTTGGGGGTATTATAGCTACTACTGCTGCCTTGGTTGAAATTGATTCGTACCCGGTGCGTGTCTCACGTACGAGTTGGGTTGCCGAATGTACTGAGGTACTGCTGGCCTACGATGATGCTGGGGTTGCGGTGCTATTGATCTCTGGGGTGCTGAAAACCTGGATGAGGCCGAGTCTGTTATATTTTCTTGGTCTTCTGGTATAGTACTGAACCTATAATCATCCATGCCTAGCACGCGTTGATCACGTTCTAGCCTATATATTACTAATGCTACCGCCTTCGGTTACTACTTAAGGGCTGCGCGGTGGACCTACGCTGGGGGATCGCGATATACTATATCATATCCCTCGAAAGCCCAGATGTCTTCTGCTGACATACCTGTCCAGTGCGGTGGTGGCACGATACTGGCCATCTCTCTGTAGATTGATCCATTCTCGATCGTGCTAATAACCCACGGGATCTTGGCTATACGTGAGTCCGATTGGTACCCTTCCTTGATTCTTTGGTTCCATTCGGTGTCCATTTCCACTATAAGGATTTGTTTTTCTTCTATAGTGTTCTCTTTTCGTTCTAGAACCTTGTCATGCTCGTATGTGACTCCTCTCATTGGTGATTCTCTTTATCGATTCGATCCTTCAGTTGCTTGATGAGCCCCGATATTTTCTAATTCTGACGGCCCAACTACTCCTTCGGGAGTTGGCGGATAGAAGGTTAGGAGCCGGCTTAGGGCATCCGGCACTACGTTCAGTTTGCCTTCTATATGCCACATACGGAGATTATAGGAGAACAGGAACACTGCTGCGTGTGCTAGTTTAGGGTTCGCTTTGTTCAAATCGAGCGTATTTAGTGACGTTTGCAGCACTATACCCTTGGTAGCACTATGGTCGGTGATAATCTGCACAGGGAGTTTCGTTGATGTAATAAGTCGGTGGGTCTTCCTCACGGCCCAAACGAGCGCTGCAGTTTCCGATTCCGTCGATCCATACCGTTGTTCCACCTTTAAGGTTCTTCGAGAAAGAAAGAGGATAGGCCGGATGTGGGAGGCTGATATCTTTTTACCTGGTATACTCTTTTGGTCCCAAGAAATGTCCAATTAGAACACCATAAGTCCATATCCGGTTGGACAAGTATTAATCTTGTAAAATAACTCTTTCTCCGGATCGTGGTGTATTAATAGGTGATCGGAGCACAACCATCTTTTGAGGTTCTCGAAGCATTCGATCTGCTTATTTGTTAGTTCGAAGAGGACCTTACTTACTTGCCTTTGACGAATGCCCTTAGGTGTGTTGGCCTGGAAGGTCCCTTTTTCGCGTGCTTCCTTATTGAGCCTAACCTTGAGTTCGTGAAGTGGCCCATTTCGCACGTCATACTAGGGAACTCCTTTTCTCAACCACGACCCCATGCCTAAGAAAGTCTCCAGATAGGCCAAGTTCCTTGGGCAATCGAGTGCCTCAATGGCTTTCATCCTGTCCTTCGTTTTTCTCATACCGTCGGCATCCACGATCTATCCTAGTAGGCGTATAGTAGGCGTATAGTTTTAAAGCCTATAAAGGATTTCGATGCGCCAAACATGAGGTTCTATCGGTCAGCAATTTGGCAGAATCCCTCCGTGGTCTTCAAAGGTCTTCGAGAAAATCACGATATCGTCGATATAGACTCTGAGAAAATCTTTACAGTCTCGAAAGATCCATTCCATAGTTCGTTACGCAAACGCTAGAGATGTTTTGTATCCTATGAGTGCCACGTTGCTTATCTCGATCCCCCTAGGACTGACGATCGCCATAAATTTTCTCGACCGTGGATATATTAGTAGCTGAAAGAAGAATTTTAATACATTAAACACGCTTTTATACCGATGGCCCCTTAGGTATCCAATGATGTATTCTTGATCTGGCAATGGATAGATATCTGGAAGGACCAGTCGATTCAGTGGCCTCATATCCACGACCACTCGGAATTTGATTCCTCCATTTTCATCTATCTTCTTGACTATAAACGCTAGGCATGCGATATATGTTTCCTCGCTTGCCCATGATAGCTTTCCCTCATAGTGCAATTAGTCATACGTCTTATCCAATACGTCGCATTCTCTTATGCCCATATTTATAGGTCTGGATAGTTTGATTTAATTTTACCACCCTTCTACTAGGTGTACCTTGAGTTTCATTTCGTCCGGTAGTGGGATAAGTCCCCGATTGATATAGAGATCATATCGATCGATGACCTGTAGGAGCTATTTCGCCTCCTTCTTATTCGAGCTGGAGATTTTCACTCCAGCTTTCGATTTTATGGTCTCTACCTCCTTCCCGGGTCTTGCTGTTCCGTATTCTTGCGCAGCAAATTCTGGTCTTTCTTCGTGTACATCAACATCATCCGTGGTTGGTTCAAACAGTTCTTCCGCTTGATCCATCAAATTATACTTTTTCTCCTTACTAGTAGTGCCCAGTCGAGGACGTTTATCGTTCTGAGGTGACCTATCAGCTCCCCCTTTTTTACGTGAAACGTCCCTTCCGGCTTCGCAGTGGTTATTGCAAAGTTAGGTGAATTAGCATCAACTATTGCTTCATAGAACTCGTTTCTACATAGTTCGAATATTGCGGTAGATCTTGCGCCCTATAGTTCGCTCTAGTTCCATGGTGTTGTTTTCACTAGTACCGGTTGGTTTGATGGATCCTTATGTGGGAATTTTGAAGCTTTCGTTGGGGTAATATAGGGTTGTGCGCAACACTTTCACCCTAATGTCACAAATGTTGATTTTCACTTGCTTAATTGATTCTCTAAAACTCTTTAATCGCGGTGGATATCCACCCAGGAGGCCCACCGTGACTATTAGTGGGGCCCAGCTGTCGCCAGCTGTCCCTAATTAATGCCACGGTATCCTCCCAGGCTACCCTTTACCTGCGATATCCTCACACCTTAATATCTACCAATTAGGCTGCGTAGATAGGCTTCTAACCATGAAGCCGTGGAGTCAGTATATTCATTAGAACTTTAAGTCCCTGAGCTGATCGTAGTAATACTTGACTCTTCACGTAGTTGACTTCTACTCCGTATAACCAGAGAAAGGAACTTCCGAGTAGCATACCCGGTCCTATTCCTTCTTTAATATCCGCTACGACAGTGAACTCGGCTAATCGATCCTTTTCCTGAATCGTTCCGGATATATAACTTAATAATTACCTATTCTTTGACCTCCTATGTTATTCCGATTCCATATATAGGTAGCGGGTTCTTTCTTTTATATATCCTTACTTCTGGGAAGTAATTCTTCAACTAGTCAGGGTCAACCATGATTAGCCCATAGCCTGAGTCAATACATATAGGTATATTTATTCCATTTCGACTATTCTGTAGATTTATTTCGGCGAAGTTGATCCGGAATTTATAGGCATCTGGCCTAGGCACTACGACAAGATGTATTACCTCTATCGGTTGCTGTAGTTATTAAATCCTCCTAAGGCAGCTTTTATTTACTTGTAGATGTTCTCTGAAGCCTTTAGCATCAAAATATAATTCTTAATATTTTAGGCATTAGTACAGTTAAAATTATTCATATCCTTCTTTTATATATTCCTCGTACAGCTATTCTTAGTCGGTCGTATAGTAATATCGATTACACACTATTAATGTTGAATCGGTCATAGCATTCACGGCTTATTAGATATGATTTGAAATCCTATTTATAATATCCGTTTATGAGAGCAGGTCGATAGGGATGGCATTTAACTCTCTCTTCTTACCACCCCTTTTCCTTTTAGGGTTTTGCGCGAGTTGCTTGATTGATCGTGCACTTAGAAGGGCGGTTGCTATTCGAACTATTCATTATCAAATCTCACTAGGTGTCCTCCTTCTTCTTCGGTTTCGTTTTCTATTTCTTCACTGCTTTCATCTTCGTCCTCATCGGTTAAGAGAAAGTAGCGATCCTCCTCGGGTATATCTGCTTCGTGTATAGTCGTGGTTTCGAGAGTGGCGTTTTCATCTTCCATTTGTTCTTCCTGTTCTTATCGGTCGAGTCGTACGTAGTTAACGTAGTTTAGTTGTCCGTTCGGCCGCCTATATCGGTCGAAAGTGCGATTATTTTGTCGATATTGATTGTATCCGGGTCTGGATACCTATCTTTGATTATTTGGAGGTCTATTTCCACGGAACGGGAGTCGGTTCCCTTGATATGGAAGTCTTCCTTGACCGCGAAAGATATTTGGTCGATTTCTCCGTTTCCAAGGTCGTTCAAGGCGTGGGCCTCCGGCTGGCTTTTCTTCCTCCTTCAGCGGCGTATTGTTTCCTTCACCCTAGTAGGCAGCTATATGACTTCCGGGTTGTCCTAATCGAGCCTTTTCTTTAAGTAATAAGGACCGCTGTATTGCGAGTACCTTAGACTTAAACTCGGCTACCTATTCTAGTTTAGTTAGGGAGTCGTCGGCGCCAGGTTCTCGGAGGATCATCTAAAGATCTGGGTCAATCATGTGCCAGACTTGCTTCAATACCGTGGTGTCTCCAAGTAGTTGGCCTTCGGGGCCTAGTGACCGACGTATATTCTTGATCGCATTGTTGATGGTCTTTTCGGACGCCCTTCTTGGTGAATGGGTTTGTTAGATTCTGCCAAGTCCCCCAAGTCCGCCAAGCTCCCTCCAAACAAGTCAGTCAAGTCACATGTCGGAGTCAGGATGCGACCGCAGGTAGCCGGAATGAATTATATAGAGTTGGCTCTTCACCAGTCATACAGCCTATTATATACGTAATCAGGCAGCTAAAGGTCTGCGCGTGACAACCCACCAGACGTTCCCCGGCACTAACTATAGGGGTCCAGGATATATGAGGGGGGCAAGCTGAGGCGGCTTCTGTAGTTGTAATGACGGTAGTCTTTGCACTTCGAAACGATTGTCGGCGACACCCAACTCAACGTCCCTCGCACCCTGTGTGGCGCTAGATTCCTCGATTCTCGGCGGTACGGCTGCCCCAGTGGCTCCCTGTGCTGCCGCTAAGTCGAGTTTCAGCACCATGCTACAAGCACTGGTCAGCGTCTAGCCTAGCTAATAGTTTCGCGTGGCGTTGTTGATCTGACCCCACTTACGTAATCTATATCTTCTGCTTGGCCGGATTGACTGCCTGCTCTAAACCAAAGACATTACGAAACTTTCTGATTTCCCGCCCCGTCGCACCCACTTATTGAGAAGAGGTTTTGCGACAATGGGCAGGAAGTTTCAGAACAAACACGTGCTAGAAGAGAAGGTCGTCGCAAAGAACGAACATGCGAATGAGGGTCCTACGACTAACTCTTTTACTACCAAAAATGATGAAAATAGGCCAGTCGGAACCTGAAGAAATGACCGGCAATTCTATAGACATAGATGAGTCGGACCTGAATACTGAGTCGGTCGCATCGTCAGCGGCCCACTCGGATTAGGCAGAGGTCGACGACGCTAAGACCAAACTCAGCCGGAAGGGAAAAGAAGCTGGCCCGGGGAGCAAAGAATCAAGCCGGCAAGACAGGTGCTGCAGCAGTCGCGATGCAGCAGGTCAAAGCCGGCCTCCCACCCCCGCGGCCTTGCAAGAAGTCTAGATGCAATAAGCCCACGAGACCGACAATTGCACAGCCACGTGCAAGCGGGGTCGCACCGAGTCAGTCACCGGCCCTTCAGCCCCGCAGACCAAAAAATCGAGAGAGTTATCGGTCATGATAACCTCGCTCGCAAACGTCAGCGTCGACCTAAGCCCCTCCACCTCAGTGCCGTCTGAGGACACACCGCCTGCTGCAAAAAACCGCGCGATCAGGGGCTTGAAGAAAGCACCAACTTCGGTGGGCCGCGCGTAGGATGCATTAGCATACATGTGACTGCCACAGGAACGACGATTGAAGGCCACCCCCTCTCTCCCGGTAACGCCCAAGGAAGTGGCAAGCAGCTTGAAGGCGTGCAGCATCACCGGCATCGAAAGAGCGTCCCGCCACGATGCCAAAAGGTGGCTGCTGAAGTTCTACCGTCAAGATCTGCTGGACGCCGCCCTTTTCGTTGGTAAAGTTTTGTACCGCACAAACGTTGGCGGTCCGTGGGAAGAAGTTCTGGGCGGCCAAACAACATTACGCCGCCGTCAATGAATCCGCCGTTGTGTTGGTATTGGTCTTCGACTCTTCCTTTGACGTGTACAAGGTGGAGGTGCCAATCGGTCGGGGACGGGTAGTAGCTCCTCGGAGTGCACGCAGGGGTTCGATTCCCCACCTGGATTAGCTGCTGGTGCAGAGCTCCTCACTTCGTTACCAAAAAAGATAAAAATACTATCCAAGAGTATTAAAAATTATATGGAGTTGGCTCTTTTGGCTAAAGGTCTGTACGCGACGACGTATAGGGGTCCAGGATATACGTATGTAGCGCTATATTCCACGTTTCTTAGCACCTAGCGGCTCCCTGGCAGCTAAAACAGTGTTACAAACCATCTGACATCTTCCTTCGCCGTCCTACCCGCTTATTAATAAGAGGTTTCGCGATAATATGAAAAAGATCTCTTCATAAATATGTGTAGGACGGCCCGGTCGTTGTAAAGAGTTGCATATAAAAATCAGGACTACGACCTCCCCTCCTACAATTAAAAATATTAATAGTCTCCCGGCCCCACGTCGGAATCTGAAGAACTTGCTGGCGACTCTATAAATAGATGACGCCGTTCTGGATGCCTAGTCCGGCGTAGTCTGTCGCCCCCGAGGACGCCACGACAAAGCTCAGCAGAAAGGAAAAAAAACAGGCACGCACGTTCGCAAAAGAGGCCAAACCGCAGCTGCAAAGATTGCGATGCAGCAAGTCAAGCTGGTCTTCCTCCCCCACGGTACAACAAGTCCGGGTGGCAAGCTGTATTAAGCCGTGTCGGTTTCACGAGTAATCAGTAACAAACGCCCCAAGAAAATCTAGAAAGACCCGGACAACTTCATAGTGACCAGGCCACCAACATAAGATTTTCACTGGCATACTTAGCCGAAAGACTAGAATCAGCTGGAAGTCAGGTGATAAGGGATCACCCGAACGCCTTTCTGTCAGGACGACTTATAGATAACAACATCCGAACTATCCAAAAATAATCATAGATAACTACAAGGATAAAAAGGGGTTATTCGATAATTCGACGGTATTATATCGATATTTTACCCAAAACCACTTAACAACGCTCGCTATATTAGCAGATACTAGAATCAAAGGTATTATGGATAAAGCAGGAAAAGAATACAAAATCGGCGCCTTTGCAGACGATATGCTCTTCAAGCTCGCTATAATACAGTGCTGGAGACCCGTTAAAAAGCAAACTAAGCGGTACGAACAAGTATTAGCGGTCGCCCGTAGTGGGAGTAGCGTCATCTATCTCACAGGCTTGTGCCAGCCCGGGTATGCCGAGTGGCATCCTTATGACACCAAGTTATTGAAGTTGCAAAGGCTTAATGGATTGAAGCTAACGCACTAGGAAGTAACTAGTGACCAAACCCTTTAAAAACTCCAAAAAGACCTGACTAACGTCGCACCGGTTAGTACCTTCGCGTGGTACGGGCGTTAAATTAGGTATAAAAGTCCTACGCAGAAATTTTTCTACGGAAACCCTGTCAGTAGGCCCCTAACAACCAAATCTAACCGCAAATCTGGATCCCGTCTTTCATCCCCTGTCATCTGACTGAAAGTTCTGCTCAGACAAGGCCACCAACAAGGTGTTTACAAATCATGCCTTCTAAACCGGTCAAGACCTCAACGCCCAAAGGTTCTGCCCCTAAGGCCAAAGGAACCAAGGAGCATAAGAAAAAAGGACCCAAACCGGATGCCGTTACCAAGGGTAACGCCGACACTGAAAGTATCCAAAAGGAAGCCAACCTGGTGGATCCAACAAAAGTAGGGAGAAACAGACTGTTAAATGTAGCTATTTTAGCACATACTAATAGCTGCAGAAACCGAAGGATACATCCAGCAGTGTCAAGTTTGACCCCCTGCCGGATGAATGCCAAATAGCGCGAAGAACTCTCAGAGAAGAATTCTGCGATCTATATTGGTGCCCCCTCGACAGTGGCCAAAAGGAACCACATTGATTTTCGGATTTCCCTATGCGACTTCATCCAGAAATGGTCGGCAGGTCCAGTGCTAAACATGACACGACTCCCGTCTGCGCTATGTGTGGTATACGGAGACGAGAGTACTAGGGATAAATCTCTGACTCATCTCACTCTTCAGATTTGAAGGCGACGTTGTTGAACTGATCACGCGCAAGTGGGGCCAGGTTGACAGCGCCGCGCGTAATTACTGGTGGATCACTGCACGACCTTTGGAAGAAGTGGAGCATGTTTATGCGGCCTTACAGAGGTTAATCTGAGCTAATTTCAACGAAAGGAGTGCAACATGCTGACTAAGTTTTAGCCACTTTCTCACCCATACCAAGGGATCTGAATGCCGCCGCGTCTATATGAGTGGTCTCCCTACCACTAATTGGGTTGTGAAATGGCAGGACCCTCCCAAAAGAGTGAAAAACCTGACCACCCTGAACGGCCAAATGCCAGTTTCAGAAGATGCAACCAAATGCCGTGCATATCAAGGAAAACACCTTATATGGGTCTGTAATGGATCTAGTAAGGTTACCCTAGGTCCCCCGGTCGTCACTACGAATATGAGTTCCATTACTAATAAGAGGTAAAAGTTAACCAACCCAAAATAGTAGTGTGCCTTCTAAGCCTCTTGTGACGGCTACGATCACTAGATTGATATCTTAGCAGTCGGTTGAGAGTATGTAGAAGGTTGCTTGGATTAGAAGCTATCTACAATCGTGGTGGCACACGAAGATCTAGCTAGGGTCGTGGGTCACGTGCCAGTCACGTGACGAGCAGAGTTTTCCGAGTGAGTGCCTAAGAACCCACAGTAGGACCTCGTAAACGGCTTACTAACCCAGGAAAACCCCCAACCCGAAAAGACGGTCGAAGAAACTGCTGATTCTGAAATATTAGAATCCAATGTGGAAACTGTTCCTATCCCTCCTCCACTCGTCCCTAAGACGCCAAAACGCAAACGGGGCAGTGATAAGGAGAGTGAAACTATCATAACCACTCCTAAAGGCACGGTGGTCATCAACGATGGAGAACTAGACGATAGTCCCACCGAAGAGACCCATACCCGAAAACGCTCTAGAAGTCACCGCCACTCCAGCAAAAATAGCTCATCTCTACAAAAGTATATTGAGCAACATAGGAAGACTCCCACCCCCGCTCCAAATGTGGAACGGGCCTTTGGAAGGACTAACCCTAGTAATGAAGCCGGAACTAAATAGACAAGCGCAAAAGGGAGTTATGATAGGATGGGAACTAGATCCCTCACCCCACAAAATTGTTCTGCAAAAACCCATGGGCATAGGAACAAAGGGAATAGTATAGTGAAGCATCATTCTGTAGCCAATAAAAGCAAATAATACAACCTCCACTAAGCTAAACTCACATGCTAATGTGGGTTCTGAGGCACTCACTGCCAGAGTCGGAAAACTCTGCTCGTCACGTGACTGGCACGTGACCCACAACCCTAGCTAGAGTCCCCTACCCCCTTTTGGCCACCCCCCCTTTTGGCCATCCTAAAAAATTATATTCTAAAACTCGATAAAAAAAAGAGATTTAAATATAAATAGAGTTAATATATAATATAATAAG
>JAOYNU010042190.1:0-11648 GCA_026745395.1 Tympanopsis confertula | reverse complement strand
CTATACTCTATATAGATTAACTAATCTATATAGTTATAGTACGATATTATAATTATAGTTATTTTATATTCTATTAACTACTTTATTATAAAAGAAAATATACTATTTATAGTATTACCTAATCCCGGGAAATAAGTTATCCTCCGTTTAGGTATCCCTATAGCCCTCCTAGGTTAGCTCCTCCTAGGGTTATAGGTTATCCTAAGATCTCGTATCGGGTTTCGCCTATAATAGCTCTACCTACTCTATAAGATTATCGTCCGGCTCCTAATTACTAGTAGGCCTAATTTAGCTTAATATTATTTTAATTTCGTCTAGTATTATATCCTTATATAGCTATAGTCTAACTACTAACGGCTAATTATAAATCTATACTAAATTACCCGCTTTCCCTCCGTATTTAATAAGGTAAACTAGTCTTTTTATAATTATACGGTTAGGCTAGTCTTTAATTTTATCTATTTCCTTCTAGTTAGGGTCGAAGACCCTAGCCTTATATAGGTAAATCAGGAATATACCGGGTTTAATATTAATAGCCTATTAGAGAGATACGAGTAGAGCTACTCGTATATACTTAGGAATCTACTCTATATCGGCCTCGATATTATCCCCTAAATAGGTAATAATTATATCCTAAATAGCCTTAGTATTATCTCTATACTAGAGTATAATAACCTAGTTACTTTAATAGATAAATACTACTTATATATTAAATATAGTATATACGTCCGAGTTAGTATTAATATACTTAAAGTAAAATATACGGGCTACTTATAAGTTTATACGGAGAATATTATAGTAGGAGTTTAATCTTAGTCGAATATATTAGGCTTATTAGAGCTTATTATAGCGATATATCTATCGGGTATAGGCGATATATTATTCTTTATATATTTCCGTAGTACTTCTATAACTAGGCTTTCTAGGGTTTATATTTTTAGAAAACTATTAGCTACTTTATAAAAGTCTAGGATAGGGATAGCGTATAATAATATCTCTAATAGTTATTCGGCTATAAATTTATATTATTAATATAGAGTATTTATATCGGCTTCGGTATTATTCTTAATAAATATATATATATTATCGACTATATTATTAACCCTAGTAATAATATCTATAATATCGTCTTAAGTATAATCCGTATAGATAACTATAATTAGGCTACGATTATTCCTTAATAGGAAGTATTTTTAAAAGCCTACTAATATTTAGGCTTATTACTATATAATCGTAATAACCTCTTAGGATTAGTCGAGGTTATTTATCTTAATAAGGGTTAGGGCTACCCGGAATATAAAATATCTCGTCGGGAGTAGCTTAGTAAAATTATCGAAGAATCTATTATACTACTACTTATCTTATTTAAAAGTAACCTAAAGTCCTAAAGCTATAGTCTACTAATAAACTACTACTACGAACTTAGCCTACTTATAAAATAGCTAGGCCTCGTTTTTAAAAATATATTTAACCTATTCCTTAGTATACTAATATAAGTAGCTAATATCGCCTATAAATACTATTTTATCTTATATATTAATATTAGCCTTAACTTAACTAGCTTTCTTAAAAGCCGCTCTTACTTATACTAGTATAGTAGGCGACTTCTTAATAGTAACGATATATATATTATAACTCGTTCTTATAACTACTTTAAATACGCTATCCCCTCTATAATATATATCCTATTTAGTATACTTCGTATAAGTTAGATATTAGGACTATAGACTTAAGTATAACTATATATAGAGTATTTTTAGATAGACCCGGGCTAATTAGGATTAGAATTACGTAGAATTAAGCTATTCTAGTATTCTAATAGGCTTAATAAGCCTAAATAAAACTAAAGAACTAAACTACGAGATAATTTAAGTATACGACGTACGCTAGATATATAGTATATTTTTATAGGGTATAACTAGAATACCGATTATATAGTAATAACTATAGTCGTTTCTCGACGATAGATTTATATAATAGAATAATTTATTAGAATTCTAAGTAAAGGATAGTAAAGTTATAGCGATAGGACTATAGTTATTAAAGATCTATAATATAGTATAATACGAGTATAATTTAGCCTCTTATAGGTTAAGTATAATCGTAGAGTATATTATTAGGATTATATTATTTTTTCCTACGAAACGCCTCGTATAGATATTATATTAGGTTAGCGATAAGTTATATTTATTTTATTACTTAGGTAAGGGTTTTAGCCGGTTATACGAGGAAAGAACTACTTTATACTTTCTATAGTTATTCTAGATTAGCTATTTATCTTAAGTAGTACCGGTCGAGGATCTTCTTTTCTTTTCTACTATATTTTAACCTATAGTAGGCTACTATACCGACTTAATTAAGTTCCGTCTTATAGTATTCGGTCCTAAATATCTAGATTTATTATAAGCCTACTCGAGGGTATATAGGATTTTATACGGTAGTAAGTACTTAAAGTAAATACTTAGCCTAAATCTTCTCTATAATCGACCGGATATTAGTATATATCGACGGGCTTTAGACTTCTAAATTAGGGCTATATATTTAAGTTATATAGTATCCTATTACCTATTATCTTTAGTACCTATTAAGTACGAGATAATATTTAAGTACTATTTATATTCTATAGCTTCTTCTAGCTAAAAATCGGTATTAAGAGGTAGTATTACTTCTATTATATATATCGTAATAGCCTCGATTATCTAGGGGTAAGTAGTTTTTAGATATACTAAAGTCCTAGTATTATTATTTTCTAGTTAAGTAAAAATAGTCTTAGACCTATTAAGGGGTAATAAGATATACCCCTATACGTTTTATAATTATAATTATTTTTCTATTTAAACTTTCGCTTATACTTTTAATAGTTATCCGTATCCTCTTATACTATCTTTCTATACTTATATTCTATTATCTTCTAGGTCTCCTAGTATATATAGTATCTTATTATTATTATCGTACTTATCTCCTAGGAATATAATTCGACTTAAAATATTAGTTATTATATTTTTTTTACTTTTAATATATTTTATTTTAATATTTAATAATTTTAATTTAATTACTTATCGTATATTAATACCCTTATAATAGTTACTCCTTAGGAAATATAAGAAAGGTTTATAGTTAGTTTTAATAATTAAAGCTAGGCCTCTAGGGTTAATAAATTTATAATAACGCCGATAAAACTTAATTAAAGTATATAACTCGCGTTTATAAGTTCTATATCGATATTATATAAGTATAAGGAGTATAGAATTATAAAGTAAAAGTATAAGTACTTTTTTCTATTACTATAGAATAATATAACCGCCTTTAAATCCTAAGGTATTTAAATATAATTTAATTAAAAGATCTAAGTTAAGCCTATATATAGCTATAGTAGTAGCGGCTTTCTCTTTTAAAATAGATAAAGTATAAGCTTTAGTTAGACCCTATCTCTAATCTATATTCCTAATTAATTTATAAAAAGGTCTAGCTATTTTAGTATAATTAGCGATCTATTATCGGTAAGGTCTAATAGCCCTAAGGAAAGCCTTTATACTAGTCTAATCTATAAGTATAAGCTAATCCTTAAGTCTTATAGTATAGTCTTCGTTAATATATATTATTCTATCGGTATAGTAGGACTATTCTAGGTAATTAATATCTAAGAATCCGATCTATAACTTATTATATCCGATCTATAGTCTTACCTATCGTAATCGTAGTAGTAGGTAGTTCGTAGACTATCTTATTAAAGCTACTAGGCTAGTATTTTTTATAAAGATATTATCTATATAACTAATATAAATAGTCTAATCTTATCTATCTTTAATAGGGTCTATTAATAAGGGTTTAAGGTCTAGGTTAGGTATAGGTCCTAGGGTAATCCTTATTAACTCTTCTAGCTAAAAACTCGTAGATTATAAACCCTAGGGTATCCTTATAGGCTATAACTATCTTTAGGGTATATTAAATATAAAGATATATCTCTAATCTAGTCTTATACTAATAGTCTAGTATATATATTTTAAATCTACTTTTACTTTTATAGAGTATTTAGGATCCGATAAGAACTAGTAGACGTCTAAAGTCTTCGTTATCTAGGTCCTAGGTATACGTTTATATATAATCGAGTAGTTAAAAATTAATCTTTTCTCGGCTTAGTTATTTATATTATCTTTATCTACTAATACTAGTTATACTAATTAGTAGGATAGTTTTCTATTTACTATAGTAGTATATTCGTATATACTAGCTTTTAAACCCTCTCTAATAAGTCGTTCTAACTAATATTTCTATACTATACTGAATTATTTAGGCCTACTTTTATTCTATAGGGTTATTACTTTATCTAGGTTTAATCGGACTATATATATATATAAGTTTATAATAGGTATATTCTTTAGGTTATTACTATTAAGTTCTTAGTAATTATATAAAGTATTAACTAATAGATTATAATCTCCTTTAGATAATTCGGGTCCTAGATAAACCCTTTTCTTTTTTACCTAATATAGGGCTTCCGTTATAGTAAAACTACGAACTAGGAATCGACTAATATATCGGTCTATAGGAAATCTACGAGTATTTTATAGAACTATATTTATAGTATTTATATTATAATTCTATCGTATAAAAGCTACTAGGCTTAATCTAGGGTATCGGGGGGTAATATCTACTTTAGTACTATAGGTAATTAATACCGATTAGTATTTCTCGTCGGTACTAGCTTATTTATATTTATAGGTAATCTTAAGTACTTACTCTAAGGACTAAATATAGACTATTAGTCTCTAGGGGTCGGTAGTTAAACTAGCTTAATATAAAAGTACTAATAAAATAAGTAATTTAATAATATACTAAAATCGTAATAGTTTAATTAGTTTTCCGAATTACTATTACTAGAATTATTATTAGATTTATTATTATCTTTACCGGATTCTTCTAGGCCGAGATTATCTTCTACTATATCTAGGGTATCGGTAGAAGATAGAAATAATAGAAGCCTCTAGGATAAAACCGGTTTAAGTAAAAGCCCTTTTAATACTCTAGGTAACTCTCTAATAACTAGGTCTCCTACTATTAGCGAGCTCGACCTAATATTAAATATAGTATTTATATTATATAGTTATAATAGGCCTAGTAATATATATATACTATCGAAAGCTAAATTAAGTATAGGCTATATAATAGCCTATACTTTATACTTAATCCTAGATTACTTAATAATTAGAACTATATATTTATAGACTAGTATAAGGTTTCCGTTAGATATAGATAAGTATAGACCCTTAAAGCTAATATCTTTAAATTTCCGTAGGGTAATAATAAGCTTAAATAAGATCTTTAGATATAATATTATACTAAGAACCCTAATCGGTATAGGCGTCTACTTTATCTAATTCGAATATTCTTAGCTATATAGTACTTTTTATATAAAATATAATAATTAATAGTAGCTTATAAGCTTTTATATTATCCTTCTATTAAGCTAATAATTACGTACTATAAGCGGGTATAACCTTAGGTATAGTAAGATCGTATACTTAGTAAGCTTTCGGTATTAGTACTAGAATCTTATAGGCTATCTAGGGGTTAATCCCTTTACTTTTCTTCTTTTAGATACGAGTTAATAGGTTTTAGAACTCTTTAGTAATTTAAGGAGATACTTACTATAGGTCTATAAGTAATATCGTTACCTAGAAGTTATTTACTAGTTTCTTAAAATTAAAAGGTCTAAGACTTTCGTATACTATAATCTCTAGTATAGGGTTTATAGCCTTTTTAACTAAAGCTATACTAATTAGGTTACCTCTAATAGCGTGTCTTTTCTTTATAGTAGGTTCGGCTATAAGAGCCTTTATAGCCTAGGCTTTTATAACTAGGTCTAAATCTAATTTTAAAACTTCTTATATAGCCTAGGTATATCTATTATTAATACTAGGGGTCCTACCGTTATTCTCTAAGATTATAGTAGGAGAGTTAATAGCTAGGTCTATAAGCCCGAATTTTATAACTCGCTAACTAGTATTAAAAGGTACGGTTATATATAAGTATACTCTCTCTATAGTTTTAGTTAAAATAGGTAGAATAGTAATACCTATATAGTAAGTTAAAATAGTCTAGGTATATAAGTATATAGATAATAATAGGTTATTATAGTAGATAATAATATTATTAAATTATCCTTCTCCTAGGGTAGTATAAAGTTATTTGTATAGGTCTCGTCTATTATATCTATTACTTCTCTCTAGGTATCCTAGGATCTAGCTATTTCTATTATATTAGTATAAGCTACTTGCCCTGAGCAACGGCGTTAAAAGGCTTATAGTATTAACGTATCTTTTTATTAATTTAAAACCGATTATAGATAGAAACGCTAGCCCTACGTGACCTGATTTATTACCTATACCTTAGAAATTCCGACCGTATCGAGCCCTACGTATATATTAATACCCTCCGACGACCTTACTAAACTTAATTTTCCTTAGTTACTTATATAAACTATATATTAAATTTATTATTAGTTATATCTACTAAGAAATTATTTACTCTAATATCCTTCCTCTACGATATTATCCTCTTATAAAGTCCTTACTAGGCTTTATACCCTATCGATATTAACTTTAATTAAGCCGGCTACTACGAGCTTCTTATAGCCTTTCTTTAGAAAGGCGAATAGATCCTCGTTATTTAGTTTACTAATATCGATATTAGCTTTAATAAAAATAAGTAATATAATTTTAGTATTTTTTATAGTAAACCCGGGGAAGAGGGGGTAGAAAATCTTCTTAATAACTAGTATTTTTATTATATTAGTAAGTAAAAGTAATAGTAGTTTAAATAGATTTATAGGTATTTAAGTAGGTTTATTTAAGTCTAATAAAAAATAGTATAGAATCTCTAAAGAGAAAGCCCTCCTTTTATACTAATAAGGGCTTCTCTTATAGCTGTAATAGAGTTTTCCGTATAACTTACTCGGTAATATACGGGGAGACTTTCGGATATAAATTAAGTTCTAGTTATTCGGGGCTTAGCTTTCTTTAGTATAATTACGAAAATTTATTACGAAAATTTATTAAATTTATACCAGTTACTAAGCTTTAAAGATAGAGGGTATTACATCTTACTAAATTTTTTTATCTTAGTATAGCTCGGATAGGTTCAAAATCTATCCGGCTATACGAATCTTTAATTATAATAAATATTAGTATAAGCTACCTAAACGGAGTATATATCGACGGTACCTCTAAAAGCTTTACTATACGTGCGCTTAGCTAATTTATTTAAAAAGATTATCTACTTTAAGTAAGAATATTCCTATAACTATAACTTCGTAGGGTTAGTATATTTAGGGTATATATATATCCCTTTTTACTATAATCGATATAGATATTCCTACTAGTAATATCCTTTAATCTATTAACGAATAGGTTCTTAGACTAGGTTTTAAGTAGGACCTAGGGTATATCGGAATATTATTTATACTAATTAGTATCGTATAAAAGCTCTAGGATAGTAGACGACCTCTAATTAGATCTAAAGTTAGAAGTCTTACTAGTCTAAAGCCGGTTATCTAGGATATACTAAGTCGGCTATATTAGCTAGGATCTCTACTATTATTACTACTATTATAAGGGGTATAAGGACTATTATTAGGCTTTATAGTCTACCTAATAGCTACTATATATACTATTTTAGGTATAATTCTAACTATTATAAGCTAGTAGTAGAAGTAGTAGTATATAGGGGTAATCCTAAGGAGGAGTAAGTATATACTAATATAAAAGGGCCTATCCCTACTAGTATAGTTAGCTAGGTAGTATATTTATAAATAGGTTAGATAGTAATAGTAGTAACCTAGCTAGGTATAAGGGAAAGCTTTTAAGTATTCCCTAGTATATAATAACTACTACTAGCTAATTATAGCTTATATATAAAATACCCCTAGTTATCTTATCTAGATTAATACCTAAGCTTTTAATATAATCTTTAAGTATATAGGCTTTTACTTAGTCGTTAAACTATTTAACTATAGTAATTCGTTTATTTAATACCTATTAGGTAACTAATATAGCTTTATAGTAGTCCTTTAATAAGTATAGCTATATAGCCCTACGATTAACTACTTCTAAGTATAGTTCTAGGTTAGTTAATCCGTAGTAGAATATATAAATAATCGTTTATATATAGTACTTTTTTAGTACTATTAAAAACGATATAGGGGTCCCCTTACGTCCTCTAGTCTACTTTAATAGGGCCTAGGTATATATAAAATAAGCTAGTAGTAGCTTATCTTTATTCTAGTGAAATAATTAAATATCTAGGGTCTAGGGGGTCTTACTAATAGCCGCGGGGAAGCGTTTAATTAGTTACTATTCTACGGCGTAAATATCCTATTTAGTACCGGTACTTATATTCTATTTATCTATAGTAGTTCTAAGTAAGGTATTCAAGTCGATATAGGTAATAGTTTTATCCGAATAGCTAATATCGATAGCCCTTAGTACGAGGTTAGGATAGTTATTTATAGTAATATCTAAGGCCTTAAACTCCTAGTATAAAAAAGCTAGTTAATAAGTAGTACTTATACGACCATTAAACCTAGTAATTAAAGCTAATAATCTAAAAGCTAGAACTAGGTTTAGGCGTTAATCTATTACGACTTATATAAACTTATCTTTTAGATTAAATATAAGTAGGTATATAAGAGTACTATTCTTAGATCTAATAAATAGAGAGAAAGGTTCTAGGTCTTCCGGTAAAGAGATTAATAAGATATATATTTTTAAAATATAAGTTATAGAAAGAAGTCTAAGTCTTCTCTAAAGGTAGTACTTTCCTAGCCGTATTAAAGGCTATCTAGGGCGATAATAATATCGATTCTAGGTTACTATTTAGAGGACTATTCTCCTTAATTAAGATCTCTAATCGTAGTTCTCTAAAAGTCCTATATAGTAGTTAGTAAACTAACCGAGAAACTAGTATATTAAAAAGGTATTATTACTATTCGGAAGACTAGTAACTTATAGGCTAAACTACTTCTTTTCTTTTTTAATAGTATAATAATAGTACGTAACCTACGCGTAAGAGGTAGTCTAAAATTAATAAAAATAACTAGTAATACTAATACCTAGCGAAACGGCTATAGTAATAGTAATAGCGATAATAATAATAATTATAATTACGAATAGGGTCTTAGCTTCGGCTATTCCTCGATAGCTCTACTAATTTACCTAGGGTATAAATAAAAGTAGTAATAATAATAAGGATCTAAGGAATAAATAGATAGGCCTTTAAAATAGAGGCTTGGGTAATAGAATAGAACGTTTTAAAATAGAGACTAGAAATTATTATAGACTTAGTTAGTTAATTAAAGCTAACTAAACTATCTAGGGTGGACTATTTATATAGGGTCTCATATTAATAATCTTCACGTGGTGTGCCCTATAGTACCTTCCTTATAAGTTAAGTAGAGGCTATATATTATGTACTAACCCCTATATATGTTATAGCTAGGAGCGTAGGGATAGGTTACGTGACCCGACGCGAGGGATAGTTACTACGTAAGAAATATAATATGTAATTACCCTAAGTAACGGCGTTAAAAGGCTTAAAGTATTAACGTATCTTTTTATTAATTTAAAACCGATTATAGATAGAATATGTTAGGCCTTTTAGCGATTATGGTACGTAGATTAGAGAGTAAAGGCGTCGTAATCCTAATATATATATATATCGTAGATAAGGTGCAGATATAGTATAGATCGAGTATAGTTAATTAAAGCTTCTATCGTAATAATAGTAGTATAACCTTTACGAGGAGCTAGATCCCCTTTTTTTAATAGGTTCTCCTTTTATCCTTATATAGGCGTATACCCCTAGCTACTTTTTAAATAATCTAATTAAATCGGTTTTATTTTCTTAGGAATAACCTTACTTTAAGGTTTAAAACTTATAAATAAGAGTAAGTATAATATTAGAAGATTTTCTAATATTAAATATAAAGAAAAAAACGATCTATAAACCTCTTATTTTGTACTTTTAATATTACCTAAATCCTTATTCTAGTATTATATTAGTTCGTAGTTTTCTTTTTTATCGATTATTTTATAGTAAAACTCTCTTCGTTAAAAGGTTTTACGAATATAACTAGATTCGGTATTAGGCTTTTAAATATTTCGAGGCTATAGATTTTTTATAAGGCTATTTTCTAGAGTATAAATAGGTATTTTCTCTTTTTTATACTTTTATTTCTTTTTTAAGTAATAATAATTTTAGTAATAATAATAGTTATAATAATAATAATAGTAGTTATAGGTATTTATAAAATACTAGTAACCCTAAATGCAGCTAGGTGTTAGTAACTAATAAGTAGCTGGTAAATAGTAGCTAATTATAAAAAGATCCCGAAATAAGGGATAAAAATAAACTATTTTAATAAGTAAATAGGTCTTAATAAGTCTTTATAATCTATAAAAGAATATATCTATCCTACTTAAAATAGAGAACTTAATATAATTATCGATCTCTTTATATAAAAATTCTTATTATAAGAAATTATCTTCTATATCCTCTTCCCTCTCCTTATCGTAAAGACTATCCTTTTAATAGATTAATAGTCGGAAGAAAAATCCTATATAATAAATCTTTATTTCTTCGCCGTATTACTATACTTTTAAAACTTAATTAATTTATATTAACTTTTCCCTACTAGATTCTCGTAATTTATCTATAAAAAATAGATATATTTTCGACGTATCTCGGTAAAAAATAAAAACGAAAAACCGGATTTAGCTTAGTATAGTATCTACTAGATATCTTATTATCTCTAAATATTTTAGTTATAATAGGAAATAATATATATACTAAAACCTATTTTAATTAAAACTCTACTAAAACGCGTTTATTCTAAAAACTTTTTTTCCTATTAGAATTTACTTATTAAATCCTCTATACTAAACTAATTTTTACTTTATTTACGAATTTATTTATATTTCTACTAACTAGTAAAAATCTTTCTATTTATTACCTTTTCTTAATTAATATAAAAAGGATACTACTAGAATTAAAAAATTTTACTAATTCGAATAATACTATTTTTATTACTATTTTTATTATTTTTTATTATATTTTTATCTTAATAAAACCCGTTTTTACTTTTCTTAAGACTTATTAAACTTTTAAGAAGAAGGAATAGGGATATAGAAAAAAGGAAAAAATTCCTATTTATAAGTAAAATACGACTTTTTTTATATATAAAATACCTTATTTAGAAAATTTTCTTTATAAAGTAATACTTTTTCCTTTTTCCTTTTTACTTTTTAAGTTTTAAAAAGATTTAAAAAAGAAAATAACTTTACTAAGAAAAAACTAACTATAAGCTAGGTATTTAGAAGTCTAAAAAATAACTATACGCTAAGTATTTAAGGATTCTATTTAGTTATAAGATAGGTTTAAAGAGTAATTACTCTAAGTTTTTAACTATTTTCTATCTATCTAGATCTAGATAACCGAAGGTTATTTAACGTAAATCTAGGTAAAAGAATAGCTAAAATAAAACTAGAATTTAAGAAATTTAAGAGATTTTTAAATTATAAAAAGTAAGCTTCTAATATAGAAACTCTACTAATTTATAGAGAACTCTAGGAATACGTAGAAAATTCCGAACC
>JAOYNU010042079.1:0-11663 GCA_026745395.1 Tympanopsis confertula | reverse complement strand
TCTTCTTCTTCTTCTTCTTCTTCTTCTTCTTCTTCTTCTTCTTCTTCTTCTTCTTCTTCTTCTTCTTCCTCTTCCTCCTCCTCCTCCTCTTCTTCCTCCTCCTCCTCCTCCTCCTCTTCCTCCTCCTCCTCCTCTTCCTCCTCCTCCTCCTCCTCCTCCTCCTCCTCCTCTTCCTCCTCCTCCTCTTCCTCCTCCTCCTCCTCTTCTTCCTCCTCCTCCTCCTCCTCCTCCTCCTCCTCTTCCTCCTCCTCCTCCTCTTCTTCCTCCTCCTCCTCCTCCTCCTCCTCCTCCTCCTCCTCCTCTTCCTCCTCCTCCTCTTCTTCTCCTTCTTATACAATCACCTCATCACCCAGGATGCCTGCTGACTGGCCTCCTTTTCCTCCCCCAATCCTCAGTGAACAACAACCTCCTCTCCCAGGCCGCCGTGATGCAGAAACACGGCATCCCCAACGACATCCTGTCCAACCTCAACCCGTTTGCCCTTCTCGTCTTCATCCCGCTCTGCGACCTGATCATCTACCCGCTTCTGCGCAGGCTGCGCATCCGCTTCACGCCCATCAAGCGCATCGCCCTCGGCTTCTGGGTGGCGGCGTTGGCCATGGTCTGGGCCTGCGTCATCCAGGTGTACGTCTACCGCATGTCCGAGTGCGGAACCAACGCGTCGGGCAAGCACCAGGTCGACGGCGTCCAAGGGCTCGTGCAGTGCGCGCCCGTCTCGATCAACGTATGGGCCCAGACCGGCTCCTACGTGCTCATTGCGTTTTCCGAGGTCTTTGCGTCCATCACGGCGCTCGAGTACGCCTACTCCAAGGCTCCCACCAACATGCGCTCCATCGTGCAGGCGATTGCGCTTTTCGCCACAGCCTTTGCGTCGGCTCTGGGCCAGGCCCTTACGGGCCTCTCGGCCGACCCGCTGCTGGTGTGGAACTATGCCGTCGTTGCCGTGCTGGCCGCGGTCGGAGGCGTGCTGTTCTGGCTTCAGTTTAGAGGCTTGGATCGCGACGAAGACATGCTGAACGAGTTGCCTGAGGGCAAGGTCATCCATCAGAAGGAGGGCGAGGAGGAGGCGCAGACGAAACGGATTATAACGAGTTGATTATGTAATATAAAGTCATTTAGTACTATATTTAGAGTGGGGTACCCCTGAATGCAACCACCCCTCAATACATCTAATCGTGATACCTTTTTACCACCCTACTGAGGTTCTAGCATATTTTTTGTACTATATCCGCTGCGCCACCCTACTATATATAGTAGCTAGTATAAATAGTAATTACCCCTAATATAGTAATATTTATACTATAGCTAACGCGTAGTTTATTTTAATTAAAACTAATATATCGTATTTATTCTAATAGAAGCTATTTACCTAATATTTTTCGATCTTTTTATCGTATCTCGTTAAGAAGATATAATAGCCTCTTAATCGGCGGTTATTAAGCCGGCGATAGCTTCGCTAGCCCCTTTTTCGCTACCCCTTTCTTTATTACTACTACTACCAAAGCTACGAAGGTAGTTATTATCGGATAATCGTAAGCGTATTAAAATACTATATAAAAATACGAAAATAAAGCCTCTGATAGCATAATAAAATGAGTATGCTTTTCCTTTATGAGTTCGCTTAGATATAACTTAAGTAAGTTATATCTAGTATATCTTCTAACTTCCTATATTATATTTATATAGACTAGTTAGAATAGGCTGGTTACGTATAATTAGGCCTAATCGAGTATAATTAGGCCTAGTCGAGTATAATTAGGTCTAATCGAGTATAATTAGGACTAATCGAGTATAATTAGGACTAATCGAGTATAATTAGGACTAATCGAGTATAATTAGGCCTAATTACGCCTAATTATAAGTAATCTAGTCTAATTATATACTTAACGAATTTAATTACCCTCTCCTAAAGAATATCCTATATAATTAGGGTTAAAATTATATAATTAGAGCTAGAATCTAGTATAAGAAGAAAGAAGATATAGAATTTATATTATATTTTATAATACTTATATTAGTTTATTATAATAAAAGCGGTTATACTTATACGTATATATATCTATTATATTAAATAATAGTACTACTAAAATCGAGAAATCTCTTAGTTAAGTAATTTAGGATACTCTCGCCTCCTAAGTAATTAAGCCCGAATAGCCCTTAAATACGAATAATCCTAATTAATCTAGTTTTTAATTTAAATATACCGATTAAGAGATTACCTAGGTTTAAGATCCCTATTCTTACTACGACCTACGATATTCGATAAATTTTATAGATTTATCGAAGATTATAAGAGATCGTTTAAGAACGATTTTTATTAAAGTAGTTTATAGTTTTAGTAATTAGAATAAGTAATCTAGAAATAATAGAGGATATAATTATCCTCTAAATCGCCTATTACGAAATTATTTAAGAATAATTTACTATTACCCGATAATAATTCGCTTTTACTAGATATATTTCGATATAAAAATAAGTCTAAAATAGATATATATTACTAGGATAATCCGGAACCCGAAAGTTATAACTTTTAAATATACTAGTTAAATTATAATTTAATACTATTACCCCGAAAACTACTCGGTAATTAAATTAACTCCTACTAGTTTTTAACGAACTAAAAAAGTAAATTAAAGGGAACTATTTTATACGAAATATTAGGGAAATCGTTAAGAATAAGTAATATAAAGTAATTAAACGGTTACTGAGCTTTAAAGACAGAGGGTATCACGTCTTACTGTATTTTTTTATCGTGGCATAGCTCGGATGGGTTCAAAATCTATCCGGCTATACGAATCTTTAATTATAAAAAAATAAATAAAGTAATTAACTCGGCTAAAGAACTAGATAATATACTCGGTATATTAGGTTAAGTAGCGGATATAGTTTTTTATAATTTACTACTTATTACTATTCTAAATCTAATTCCCTTATATAAATATTATATAATACTAGTATTATTAGTAGGAGGAAGGATTTAAGTAGAAGGATTTAACTAATCTTATAGTTACTACTATAGAAAATACGATAATAGTTCTAGGGGTTTAATAATAGGCTTAGACCTAGCCTAATACTTATTTTAATTTACTTTAAATTTAAGATCGAGTAAAGTTACGATAAAAACTACTCGAGATCCCTAGCGAATACGGATAAGCCCTACTACTATTCTACGAGAAGGATTTAAAGTAAATATAGTAGCCTATAAAAGAGGGGAAAATCGTATAAACTAGATAAAATTCTAGTATAAGCTAGTATAAGTAGTTTACTATTTATTAGGGGTATTCTTTATAGAACTTATAACGAATAGAAGTAAATAGGTTATTAAAAAGGGGTATTCGCGAACTCTATTTACTAGCGAACTCGAAGTATCTCCCCCGAATAAGCCGAACTTAATTTAACTAAATCGACTTATAGAAATTAATTTATAATCCGCTTTTAAATAAATATAAAAACTAAAAAACTAATATAATTATTTATATTTTTATTAGAAAATATATCGACTACTAAAACGAATAATCTAATTAACCTAGAAAAATTTTTAATTAATAAAAAAGATATATTAATTAATCCTATTAAAACTACTAAAGTAAAAAGAAGGGATATATTATTTAGTAATAGTTTAAGAACTAACCCCTTAGACTTTAGACTTTCTAGTAGCTAAAGATACCGAGGAAAAAAGGTTATTAAAGATAAATTAATAAAACCCGAAACGATTAATAATAAGGGATTAACTTATATAATCGAGGAAGAACTAATCCCTTTTTAAAAAAAGTTATTAGAACTATTTAATAATATAATTAAAATAACTTATTAGTTAAATATAATTTTTATACTAGGGATTAGAAATATCCTAATAGTATTTCTATAGGACTAGGCTATATAAGAAATTACCTAAAATAGACTAATTCTTTTTCTATTAAGGAGATAATATAAATAATATATCCTAAGAATTTTAAGTAGAAAACTATCGGATAATAGAAGTAATAATTCGGATAATAATAATAAGTTTAGATATTTTTAATAGGACCCCCTACTATACTAAAGGTATTATAGATAAAGTAATAACCCCGACGACGACCTAAATTTATTAAATAACTTATTTAATAAGTAATACTAATCCTATAAGTATCGAAAATTATAAGATAAACTAGATATATTATTTAAAGCCGAGGAGCTAGGGGTATTCGACTTACTATACGTCGTAAGAGGGGACGAGTAAGATAAATATAATATAAAAAAACGTATTTTTAAGAATATAAATACTTTTATTAGTACTATAACCTAAATAGCGAGGAGTAGATCTTTTACTTACTATACTATAGCTAGAAACCTATATAAAAGTCTTATAAGCTATATAAATTACTAGTATACCTAAAATTTTAATAAAAAAAATCGCTTTACTTTAGATCTATAACTTATCGGAAACGAAAACTAGGAATAAAGTACTTTACGAGCTATAGCTACTTAGAAAGATCTACTAAAGAACTAATAGCTTATAAGCCTAGATATAGTAATATAATAAGCTCGATATAAGATATATACTCTCGATTATATATTCTATAGAATAGATATTATCTCCTAGGCTACCGATATTCTAAGATTTATCGAATTCTTAGGAGAACTTACCGGGAATTATAATATAATACTATTCCGAAAGATCGATTTTAATCTAACTAGAATAATCTATACTCCCTAACTCGAGCTAAATACTATCGAATAGGTTCGAATTATATTAGCTCTTCTATAAAAAGGGTAGAAGAGAATAGTTACTAGTAGGTTCTTAAGAAGGTAATACGACTTTTAAGTACGATCTTTAGGAAAATATCTAGAACTTAAAGTAATTAGGGATATCCGGGAGCTATTTAAACTACTACGAAGAGAATAAACTAATATCGGCTAAACCCTAATATCTTATAAAGGGTTAAGACCCTTCTAAAGCCTCGGCCATACCCTCGCTAATCGTAAGTAGCCCTATACGTAGACCCCGTTATCTTCGCCGCTATCTAGCTCTACGAATACTAGTTAGATCGATAAGAAAATACTACCTCTAGAACTAGGAGAACTTAAGTATTCTAAAGAACTTATTTTCGATTTAGTAGTTTAACTATCGAACTAGTAATCGATAATAGCGTATTCTAGAACCCTAGTATAGGGAAACCCCGTATTTAAGTACTAAGATATATTACTAGCTTCTTCTATTAGACCGAGACCTAGGTCTAGGCCTATAGAACTATACGGATTTCTCTAAACCCCTTAAAAGTCCCTCGCTATATATAAAGAACCCTACGCCTCCTATAAGGTCTTTTTCTTCTTTTCCTTCTTTTTAAATTAGAATATAATCTTATTCTATATAAAAAGGTTTACCTCTTACGTAGACTATTATATTATTCTAACCTCTTTTAAAAACCCTAAAAAGCCCTAGACGATATCTAGGCCCCCCGGAACTCTAGAAAAGTCCTAGACGATATCGAGGCCCCTAGAACCCCTAGAAAAGTCCTAGACGATATTTAGGCTTTTAGACTTTTTACGAAAAGCCCTAGACGACTTCTAGGCCCCCGTAAACTTTACGAACTTCCTAGAACCCCTCTTAATTCCTAGGACCCTTCTAGATCTTCTTTTTCGCGTTCTAAGATTTAAACTCTCCGTTTAGTAGAATTTCCTAGGAAATAGAGTACGCTTTATAATAGGTTATTATTCTAATAAGGATTCTATAATCTAGAGATTTTTAAGAAATCCTAGAACTCTAGAAAACCCCCCGAGACCTTATAATAGATCCCTAGGACCCCTAGGCCTAGTATCTAGTTTACTTAGAGGCTAATATAAATAGGATAGCTACCTCGTAAGCTATATAAGAAAAGGTTATCTAGAACTTTTAGAATTAACTCTAAAAAGCCCTTAAAGCCCCCCCGGCCCGTCCGGCTACTCTAGTACTAGAATAAGCTAGGGCCCCTAAGAATCCCTAGCCTAAAAAGGCCTTCCCTAATATCCCCCGTTTTACTAGAAAACGAAAGGATTTTAAAGCCTAGTTTCTAGAAGCCCGGGTTAAGATCGGTATCGATAGAACCTCTATTAGTATTCCTTTCGCTTAATTCTACTATATTTATAATAGGATAGAATCTTTAATTTAGCTTTTCGTATCCGCCTATATTTAAGATATAGAAAAATAAAAACTTACGAATTTTTCGAATTTATTAGCCTATTTAGAGTCTATTTATATAGATTTTAATAAAATAATTACGGTTTAGGATAAACTCTAAGAAGAAAAGATAAAAGAAAAAAACTTATTTACTTTCTATTTTCTAAAATTCGAATACCTCTTCGCCGAGGCCGAGCTTATAGATACCCCGGAAAGTATAAAAATCTCGTATTTAGAAAAGAATATCTTTTTAGATTTCTAAAAAGCCCTAATCGGCTAAGAAAAACCCTAGATTTACGCCTTATATATTAGGACCCTCCTAAGATTTACTTTAGACTTAGAAAGACTAGCCTACTACGAGAAATATTATTCTTTTTCTCGTACTTTATTAAACCTCCCCTAGGTTTTTACTAATTAGTTTTAAATTTAGGAGTTTTCTTAGACTACCTAGACCTCTTATAAGGATTTTATAAACTAAGAACCTTCTTCTAGGATCTCTAAAGGTCGCCTAACCCTAGAAGAAAAAGAAAAAAGATTCCGACTCGGTTTTTACTTCTATTATATTTAGTAAAGTTATTTATATATTTCTTATTTTTTAGTATTTACCTAGACCCGGGCTTATATTAGAAACCCTATTCTAGCCCCGGAAGAGCCCTAGATATCCGGGGTTATCTAAGAAACTCTAGCCCCTACGAAGGCTTTTACTAAAACTACGAAAGCTAAGAAGACCCTTAAAGTCGTCGAAATCTTCTTAGATAACTTAGGAGACTCGGAATCGGAAAAAGAGTAACCCTAAGTTAAAATCTCGACTTAAAGTCTTTAGAACCCCTAGAAATCCCTATTTAACCCTTAGCCTCTTTATAAGAAGAGGGTACTTATATAGATACTATTATAAATAATAGATCTAATATAAAACCCTTTATTAATTCTAATTATTATAGTTTTACTATAATATCTAATAGAGTTTTTATTAAATATAGAGTTACTTTTTACCCGATTTAGCCCTACTACTTTTAGTAAATTATTAATTAATTTAAAGACTTTTAACCTACTATATCCTAAATAGCTTATTTTAAACTAGATATAAGTAGGTTTTATAAGGGTATTTAGGCCTATATAATCCCCGGCTAGTCTAATCTTATAATCTTAAGAAAAAAGTAGTTATAGTTCTATAATACCTCTTTTCGCCTAACTACTAATATTATAATTATCCGAAAACTTTTTAAATTTAAGATATCTATAGTACCGGTATTTATAGACCCCGAAATTATTTAAATCTCTTCTACTAGTTTTAAAGCCTTTTTAACTAAGGTTTTAAAAGAAAAACTACCTATATATATCTTCTTAGCTTCCCTCGCGGATATTTAGAAAGCCCTCGCTATTAAAGAAGAAAAAAACCCCTATCTCGAAGCTTTTACTTAATTACTCCTTATTATTAAAGTTTTCGATAAAAAGAAAACTAAAAAATTACTCCTTTCTCGCCCCGGTTTAGATTACGAAATAAACTTACTTCCGGATACTACTATTCCGAAGATACCGTTATATTTAATATCTAGAGAAGAACTTCTAGTACTACGGAAAACCTTATACGAACTACTAGATTAGGGTTTTATAAGGGCTTTTTCTTTATTAGCTACTACTCTAGTACTCTTTATAAAGAAACCTAGAGGTAGTTTATACTTTTATATAAATTATCGAAAATTAAATACTATATCGAAATATAACGCCTATTTAATACCTTTTATATCGGAGATTCTATAGTAGATAGCTAGTTCTAAATAGATTTCTAAAATCGATATTATATCGGCTTTTTACCGTCTCTAGATATATAAAGGAGACGAGTAGAAAACGGCTTTTAAAATTAGACTAAATTCTTTTAAATAGCTAGTTACCTTTTTTAATCTATCCGGTACTTTTACCTTATTTTAATAATATATAAATAATACTTTTTATAAATATCTCGATATTTTCTACTTAGCCTATTTAGATAATATTATTATCTATTCTAATAGATTTAAAGAGGATTATTATTAAAAAGTCTATTCTATAATCTCGAAACTCTCTAAAAATAGTTTATAATTAGATTTCTCTAAATCTAGTTTCGAAACCCTAGAAATTAAGTATTTAAGTTTTATAATCGAGTCTAGGGTAGGTATAAAAACCGACCCCGAAAAAATAAAAACTATTTAAAAGTAAAAACCCCTAAAAACTATAAAAAGCGTATAAGGCTTTTTAAAATTCGTAAACTATTATAAGGTCTTTATTAAAGATTTCTCGGATATCGCTAGACCCCTTATAAATCTAATTAAAAAAGATACCTTTTTTAAATAGAATATAGACTACTAGAATACTTTCGAAAACCTTAAAAATACTTTTATCGATTCCGAGACCCTAGCTAGCTAGGATCTTTCTAGGCCTACTACTATAGAAGTAGATACTTCTAGTTATACTTTAAAAGGCGTACTTATATAATAAAACCCTAAAGACCTTTTCTAAAGACTTATAAGATATTATTCGAGAAAATTATCCCTTACCGAGGTTAATTACCCTATATACGATAAAGAACTTCTATTTATTATATTATATATTAGAGAGTAGTATTCCGAATTTAAAAGTATAAATTTTATAGTTTATACGGATTACCGGAACCTAGTATTCTTCTAGATCCGGTAATACTTATCCGAATATTAGATATAATAAGGGGAAGAACTATCCGAATTTAGATTTAAATTTATCTATTAGCCCGGTATTATATAAGTCTTTTCTAATACCTTTTCTAGAAGAGATTAAGACTTACCGAAAGATACCTCTAATAATAGGATATCCGGTAGAACCTTTTAATTATTTTCTAATTCTTTTAATACCTTAGAAGGATTAGAAATAAAAGTTAAAATTATATAGATATCCGATAGTAACTCCGGACCTAAAAACGAGCCCTTTTCTACCTCCGAACTCGCCAACCCTCCTAAGACCCTTTTCGAAGATTTAGAACTATTAAATCTATAGTTAGAAGGTCTAAAAAAGAACCCTAAATACTAGAAGATTCGGTAAGCTATTTACGAAAATAACTAGTAGTTTCTTATTAGTTAGGGTTTACCGATATTTATATCCGAGTATTCTATCGATATAGAGAACTATTTAATATAAAGAGACCGAATCTAAATACTTTTCTTCGAGCTTTTTAGAACTAAGATTATCTAATAAATCTACGACTCCCCTATTACTAGTTACCCCGGTAGAGAAGTTATAAGAGATCTAGTTTCTAGGTACTATATATAGCCGGGTTTATCCTCTAATATACGTCGTTTTATACGGAACTACTAGATCTATTCGTAAAATAAGGTCTAAAGAGATTAGAAAAAAGGTCTTCTAAAACCTTTACCCGTTCCGGAATAATCCTAATAAGAACTATCTATAGATTTTATAGTAGACCTCCCCGAAACTCCTAATAGGTCTACTATACTAGTAGTTATAGATAGACTTACGAAAAGCCTTATATTTATACTTATAAAGACGATAAAAGCCCTAGATATCGCCTACGCCTTCTTATAGTATATCTATATATACTACGGACTTCCCTATACTATAATTTCTAATAGAGGACCCTAGTTTACCGGTTTATTCTAGAAAGAGGTTTACCGGTCTTTAGGAATTTAGAGGCGTTTATCTATAGCCTTCTATCTTTAGACCGACGGATCTACGGAATATTTAAATATAGAACTAGAGGTTTACTTATAGATCTTCTACTCGTTTAACTAGGATAACTAAGATACGCTACTACTTAGTATAATACTCGCTTTTAGTAACCGAAAATCTATATCTATTAGATTCTCCTTATTCTTCTTAAATTATAGATATTACTTCGAGACCTTAGAACCTAATATAAAGTCTTCTACTAGATTTACCGTCTCCCCGGCCGAAAAGGGGTATAAATAGGTTAGAAAACTAAGAGATTACTACGATTTAGTAGTAATAGCGATAGTAAATACTTAAAAAACTTAAGAGAAATATATAAATTAGTTATAATAGGCTTCGGAATCTTATAAGATAGGGGATAAAGTTCTACTATATTTAAAGAATATTAGAACTATTAGACTTTCGAAAAAACTAGACTAGATAGCCCTACTATATAAGGTTATAAGTCTAGTAGGATCTTACGCTATCCGACTAGATACCCCCCCCGGAATTTACCCTATTTTCTATATAGACCTTCTATACTAAGCTTCCGAAGACCTACTTCTATCCTAAGATATAATTTACCCGGAACTACCCTTTATTTAATTATTAGAAGCCTCTAATAACTATATCGAAAAGGAGTAGGTTATAGAAAAGATCTTATAATACTACTAATCTAGAAATAGCCGCTTTAGTATTCTAATTAAGTAAAAAAGTTATATAGAACTTACTAAAAAACCCCTAAAAGATTTTCTAAATACCGAAGCTCTAGAAGTCTACGAATCTAGTCTTTTAGAAGTTCTATAGGCTACGAAACCCTAGAAAAGGGGGGGGAGAGGGGGGCTAATATAAAGAGTTAAAACCCTTCTAAAACCTCGGCTATACCCTTACTAATCGTAAGTAGCCCTATACGTAGACCCCGTTATTTTCGCCGCCGTCTAGCTCTACGAATACTAATTAGATCGATAAGAAAATACTACCTCTAGAACTAGGAGAACTTAAATATTCTAAAGAACTTATTTTAGACTTAATAACTTAATTATCGAACTAGTAATCGATAGTAATATATTTTAGAACCCTAGTATAGGGAAACCCTACGCCTAAGTACTAAGATATATTACTAGCCTCTTCTATTAGACCGAGACCTAGGTCTAGGCCTATAGAACTATATAGACTTCTCCGGACCCCTTAAAGGTCCCTCGCTATATATAAAGAACCCTACGCCTCCTATAGGGTCTCTTTCTTCTTTTCCTTCTCTTTAGGTTAGAATATAATCTCATTCTACGTAAAAAGGTTCACCTCTTACGTAGACCGTTATATATCTTACGAACTATACCGACGACCCTAATAGTAAAATCGACCCCGATATAATTATAATCTATAACGATTTAGACCTACTACTAGTAGATAATAATCCGGTACTTACTAATTATAATCCTAACCGAATAATATAAACCTAATAATAGATATTTAAAACCCGGGTCCGGATAGTAGATCTAATAGATCCGGATTATAATAATATATAATACTCTAGGGAAAAAAAAGAATTAATATCGTAAGGTATACCGTTACTACTATTAGTTCTTACCTATAGGAGGACTCTTATATTATCGACCTCGAAAACTAGGGGTTTTAAGTAGTCGAAGAAATAGTAGAAGAACTATTAACTACGGATAAGGATTTAGATATAGTAGAATACGAATATCTAGACTCTAACTAGAGTAAAAACGAATCCGCTTACCTAATAACTACTCCGATATCTTATAATAATAAACTTGTTGAGAGGACAGTCTTCACGATAGGGAGAGGGAAGAGGATATAGAAGATGACTTCTTATAGTAGGAATTTATAT
>JAOYNU010041968.1:0-11690 GCA_026745395.1 Tympanopsis confertula | reverse complement strand
CTTCTTGATCTGCGAGTGCAAGTCCTTGATGGTATTGCAGCTTTGGACCAGGTCGGCGTGGAAAGTATCGTTTTTTTGCTCGAGCTCCTTGATCCTCGACAGGCGATGTGCGTTTTGCGCGCTGAGATCTCTGACTTTGCGTTCCGTCTCGGCTGCCCGTGCCTTGGCCTCGCTGATGTTTTTTCGTTCATTTCTTGCAGCGTCCTTGAGCGTTTTGTTCTCGTCCTCGAGCTTGTCCACATCCTTGCAGAGTTTGTTGTAATCTCTGGTCAAGCCGTCGTGCTCCTGCCGCAGCCTCTCGTGGTCTCCAACAAGCTTGGTGTTTTGCGACCTGAGAGCTTCCAAGGCTTCGTTGCCTTGTGATGGCAGGGTCCTCTGAACAGCTTGCTGGGATGGATCATGTCAGAGGGTATATATATATGCATGCTATTAGCCGTGTAGGGTAGATGGTTGCTTACGCTGCCCATCTTTCTTGGTCCAGCCTCCCGTTGAGGAGGAGATTGTTGTGGCCCGCCTCCGACGACGTTTGAGGGGACGGCCTGGCTCTCGATATCTCTGCCAGAAGGATGGGCGGCCGGCTGACCGTGTGCTGCTGGTATCTGCTGGTCGGCCATGGCCTGGTCCGTCTCGTCCTTGCCAGGCTGTTCAAGTCTGGCAGCAGCAGCAGCCTGTCCGTTGTTGTTGAGCTGCCGCTGGGGCTGGCGTTTTGTGGTATCGTGAGGTCCATTTTGGGAGGGCAGACTTGTTGTTGGGCTGGGAGACGGTTCTTGTTCTTGGGCACGCACAGAGCCAGATCTTGACCTGATTCGTCTTTCATCGCGATCATCCCCCGTACCAAAAATGCCAATGAAGCGTGCGATTATACGCGCCATCCTTTGTGGAAGACTCGTGGGATATTTTTCGTTCTTTTATTTCTTTTTTGTTCGTAGAAGGGCAGCCCTGATCAGTCCAGGTCGCAAATAACGAATAACATAGCCAAAATAAATAAAAAAGAGAAGAAAAGAAAAGAAAAGGCTGGGATGAAGAAAGTCGACCCAAGTGAAGAGACGTTGAGAGAGCCCAACGGGTTTGTATTGGCCAGCTATTCGCCGCACCTGCACGTGCACTCTGGGAGGGCCTCTTGGGCAAACCCTCACCTGCAAAGGACCATTCCGCGTCGATCGAACACGTCAAGCACTCGTCATTAATGCCGTGCAAACAAATGGCGGGCCTGCGAGATGCCACTGCTCGGGCCCATTAGACGTCAGAGAGCCAGAGAGCCCCAGCCTTTCCCGCCCCGGGATGGATGATAGGTTTCCATACCCCACGCCTGCGTGTCCATCCAACGAGGCGTGCAGCTCGAAACCGCCATACATACCGAGAGACGTATAAACACAACGTCCGTCGTCCCACCTTTGTTCGGATTTGTCCCTGCCCCCTCGTCGAGAATCTGACTGACCCTCTCCCTCTCTCTCTCTCCCTGCCGAGTTATAGTAGCAAGCAAGCAAGCAAGCAAGCAAGCAAGCAAGCAAGCAGCACTCTTTCCAAAACAAAACAAACCCAACCTTGGCAGCCATGGTCGCCGTTGGCCCAGAGCCTGTGATCATCATCGGCATTGACTTTGGCACTACGTTCGTTCCATGCCCGCGAGTATCTGCAGACGCTTGTAGGCTAATTGTGGGGATGAATCGTCGTCAACAGCTACTCGGGAGTGGCGTGGGCCAGATCTCGCAAGCCAGACCTGATTATCGTCATCACCAACTGGGACACCCAGCTGTCCCAGAATGCCGACAGGGAGAAAGCTCCTACGCAGATCTTGTTCCCCGAGCCGCCCATTTTTGATTTCTTCGGGTCGCTGAGCATCCGCTCCCAGACGCCTTCTGAGAGCGACGAGAAGGACAAGGACAAGGACAAGGACAAGGAGAAAGAAAAAGAAAAAGAGCCATCATGGGGCTACGACGTGCCCGTCGACAACACCCCCCTGAAATGGTTCAAGCTGCTCCTGATCGACGACACCCATCTCCCCGCAAACATCCGCACCTCGCGACAGCTCCAGGAGGCCAGGACCCTCATCAAGGATGCCAACAAGACTCCCATCGAGGCCGTTTCTGCCTACCTGCGCGCTCTCTGGAATCACAGTCTGAAAAACATCAAGCGCACGGCCGGCCAGGCCCTCTTCAACATCTCCAAGCTGCGTGTGGTTATAACTCTGCCGGCCATCTGGCCGCACTATGCCCAGATGAGGATGCGCCACGCCGCCAAGTTGGCTGGCATCCTGGACGCCCGCGATGCCGGAGAAACCCAGCTTTGCTTTGTGCCGGAGCCGGAGGCTGCCGCCCTGGCCACCATGTCTGATCTCAGGGACCGTCCTGATATTGAGGTGCGTGGAATCTGGCACTCGGCATCCATCACGCCAGGAGTCGTCCACGCCAGGAGTCGTCCACGCCAGGAGTCGTCGGCCGGCTTGGGGGGAAATGCCAAATCTAACGAATGGTGTAGGAAGGTGACCACTTTGTCGTCTGTGATGCCGGTGGCGGTACTGTGGTACGTATGCTTCGTTCGTCCATTCGGTTTTTTTATTATTATTGTTGTTGTTATATCTTGGGCCGAAACGCTAATCCATATCCATCGCCACACTCCAGGATATCATCACATACGAGGTCACCAGTACCGAGCCGTTCAAGGTCAAAGAGAGCGTGCGCGGCGACGGTAAGCCCCTACTGCCTCCCCAGCCATCACCCTCCTCCAGAACATCGCCAGGAGCCCTCTCTCCCCTTCTGGCCAGACACAACTTGGGATTCGAGCTTACACGGCATCATCGCAGGAAAACTGTGCGGCGGCGTCTTTCTTGACGAGGCCTTTATCCAGATCCTCGAAAAGAGGGTCGGCGTTGAAATGTGGCGCAATCTCCCACCTGCAGTCACCAAAAAGTTCCTAAACGACGAGTGGGAGCATGGGATAAAAGGCCAATTTGACAGCCACTCGAGACGGTCATGGACCGTTCAGTTACCGTGGGGGGGTGACGCGTCCACCCACTACCGGCGCCCAGAGATCCAATTCTCAGCGTACGTCCCATTCACACATGGTTCAAAGCCCTACGCCGTTCGAGGTGACTGACGGCGCGCTATAGCCAGGAGATTCTCCAAGTCTTTGACCCAGTCTCGCGCGACGTTGTCGACCTCGTCTCCAAGCAGATCTCGGCCGTGCAGGACAAGTTTAACGTCAAGCCCAAGGTGCGCTCGTCCCTTGGAGAGTCGCACGCATGCACGTTTGTCTGACCACAAACATATATATAGTACGTCATCTTGGTTGGCGGCTTCGGCAGATGCCGGTACCTATACGACCGCCTCAGATTCGAGATAGGGGATGAAGTTGATGTCCTCCAGGGCTCAGGCGACAGACCGTATGTTTCCGACGCTCCCTGGCTGAAGCCGACACTGACTGGCGCTGCGCTTTAGGTGGACGGCAATCTGCCGCGGCGGCGTCATCAAGGGCATAAGCAAGGAGAACCTCGAACAAGGGATGGGCGTCGAGATCGGCTCCCGGGTGTCAAGGTCCAGCTATGGCACCAAGATGCACAAACCCTTTCTAGAAGGACTAGACGACGAGCGCGACCGATTATGGTGCCAGGACGAGCTTGAATACAAGGCGAGGAGCGTCAGCTGGTTCCTAAAAGTCGTATGTGGCTTTCCGGCCTGTCCGTTCGTCTTGGATGCCATGCTGACCCGCGCGACCTTGAAACGCAGGGCGAGGACGTGACCGAGAAGAAGCCCGTCGTGGCGTCCTTCTATCGTCTGTTTGACAGCCCGGTCTCCTCGATCGAAGAGTCGTTTGCCATTTCTGGCGCGCGATCCCCGCCCACGCGGCCGGATCACACGGTGGTGGATTTCTGCAACGTGTCGTGGAACAAGGCGATTGACTTCCACTCGCTGCCCGTCTGGAGGAATTCCAGCGGCAAGGTCTTCCGCAAACTCAGCTATGACATTGAGATGAGCACCGACGGTGTATCCATTGACTTTGCCGTCATCTATAACGGAGCTAGGGTTGCGTCGCAAAACGTCTCGGTCAATTACGGAGACACGGGCGCATACAAGCTTGAGTGAGAGGGCAGTTGGGAGGGCAGTTGGGAGGGCAGTTGGAAAGGGACTGTTGATATTTTTGTATATGTGGAGTATGTCTTGTATATTGCCCAGAAAGTCTGCAACAAATGCCATGTTGGGCGAGGTAAAAGCTGGTTTGGAAATTGCAGCAACTCGAGAATATTTGATACCAGCCAATCCCTCTGTTTTTGTATGGTTTCTTCCACGTTGGATTGAACCATACAAAACATTATTGTCCTTGCCTCTGGTAGTCTGAAAAGATGGGAACTGTATCACTTAATAACACGGACCCGTCATATTAGGTCTGGCCAATCCTGAAATGTGATTTCCAATTGATACATGGTTGGATATGTGATATCGTGGAGATGAGAGCGCAAACGCAGCTTATTAGTACCAGAGTCTGCTGGGCAGTCAGTCAGTCCCCGCGGAGCATTTCTGTAGGGTCCACTCAGCCAGTCCCTCTTCCTAGCAAAACCAGGTTGGCGACGTTCATCCCCGTGATTGCGATCCATACGAGAACGGCAATGACGGCGGTGTACCACGAATTGGCCATCTTGGTCACGGCGGCGGCGTCGCTCCCGGTTGCGGCGGCCGAGTCTTCTTCATCAGAGGTGGTGTGGAAGCGAGCCCCGCCGTCGCGGACCATCATGTACTTGCTACGGCAGGTCAGGTAGATGAGCGGGGCGGTGATGAAGGGCAGCACGATGCTGAGAACGACCTGCGAGGCCTCGAGGGCGTCGCTCAGGCCGCTGCGACCTACGGCGCCCGCGATGATGAGGCTGGGCGTGATGCTTATGCTCCGCGTCACGAGGCGGCGCAGCCAGGGGCGGAGTTTCCAGTTCAGGGCGCCCTCGCTGACCATCTGGCCGGCGATGGTGCACACTATCCCGGCCGAAACGCCCGAGAGGAGCAGCGCGAGCGCAAACACGGTGCCGGCCGCGGGCGAGATGGACTCTGTCAGCAGCTTGTGGATGCTGAAGATGTCGGCGTCGGAGGCGTCCGGGTTGCTGTTGAGGGATGCCCCCGCCACGATGAGGATGGCCGAGTTGACAAACAGGGCAAAGGTGAAGAGCGCGATGCTCAGCTCGGCCGTCGACGCCGTGAGCGAGTGCTTGATGGCTTGGATGGACGGCATGTAGAAGCCCTTGTCGACGCTCCCGCTCACGAATTCCGGGTCCGAGAGCTCGGGGGGCAAGAGGCCGTGCTTGCTGTCGTAGTCTCGGAGGCGGGCCTGGACGATGCCGGAGCCAAGGTAAAGGCTGTGCGGCATGACGGTGGCGCCCAGGATGCCGCACGCCTGGTACAGTCTTGACCACCACACCACCATCAGCATCAGCATCAGCATCAGCGCCAGCACCAGCACCAGCATCAGCGCCAGCACCAGCACCAGCATCAGCGCCAGCACCAGCACCAGCACCAGCACAGGTTGTCATTGGTCGACGACAAGAGAAAATAGAAAACAGATACGGTACCCTTGCGACTGAGTGATGGCGTTTGAGGGCAGATATCCGCGGAAAACATCTCCTACGGGGGTGTCATCAATCATGGACAGCTGGATGCAAAAGCAAACGACCACGCCGAGCACGAGGCCGACGATGAAGTACTCAAAGATCCTCAGACCCTGGATTGACCCGTGCGGCCGGTAGAACAAGAGGATGATCATGACGTCCAGGATGGAGATGGCACAGCCAGCGACGAGGGGGATCGCGGGGACAAGAAGATTCAGCCCGATGGCAAACCCGATCACCTGAGTACCGTCATGTCAGCCGTATGACGAGCATCTATCCAGATGAGCACTGGATTGGTACGAGATGGCACCAGATAGTACCCAAGTCAGAGACGTCTGCACAACAAACGAACCCACCTCGGCAATATCGGTGGCGATTATGGCAACCTCTGCGAAAAAGTAGAGGACATAATTCATCCAGCGCGGCAGAAAAGCCCGACAGGCCTCGGCCAGATTGAGGCCCGTGACGGTGCCGAGCTTGATGCAAAGGCTCTGGAGGAAGATGGCAAAGATGTTGGCCAGCAGAACCACGAAAAGAAGTCTGAAGCGGTACGTGGCTCCGGCAGCGACATCGGTTGCGTAGTTGCCAGGATCAACTGTTTTGGGGGTCAGATAACCTCGCCGTGCTGGGATTTGTGGGGGATACAGATCATACTGTACGCAACGGCGATCATGAAGCCCGGCCCGACAAAGGAGCCGAACTTCAGAATGGCGTTTTTCACACGAACGAAGCAGGTGCGAGGAGGGGGGAGAGGAGCCGCGGGGGCTTCCTCTCCCGAGGGCCGACCGATGGGAGACGCATCGGTCGGCAGGACGGTCGTACCGTCGTCGCCCTTGTGGCCGCCCGGATCGGCAGCGGACGTGTCAGCGGTGCCGGGTGGAGCATTGTGCTGCGACGACAAGGACTGGTCGCCTTGGCCGGAGGAGCTGCTGGCATTGACTCGACCGTTGAAGTCGTTGTTCGTGGTCAAGTCGTTGGACAGGGGGTTGGGGTTCTGGTTGTAGCCGTCCCCGGCATAGGGTTCGTCTGTTCTCGAGGTGCGGTTCATGAATGAGAGGAGAGGGATGGATGATTCTGCTGTTCAGGAAGAATAGTCAAGCTTGGTGTTTTTCAAGGGCGGTGACCAGACTTCAATTTATGACTTGCTTGTTCAGATTTATTATTTAGCAGGATCAGTACAAAAGTACACAGTACACAGTACAGACCGAGGGGAAAAGGCAGGTATCGCCGTCCCTATCGCCTTCCTTTTTTAGTTTTACAGTATTTTCATGGAATGTCAGCTGATCCATACCACTACCTATCAATGACTCGGATATCTTACTTGGCAGATTGATCTATATCCAGACACAGTATTTGGTCTATATACTTCCCTCCTCAACGGACGATGCAGGCACGGCCAGTCAATCCAAGATCTAGATAGAGTCACGGAACAACCCGTCTGGGCGGGGCTGACTAATCGAGGCTTTCCCGTCGTCAATCTCATCCATCGATATATTATATACCTGGATATATAGATATCCCTCGCTTCATTGTCAGCTGCATCCGCGGTCCACGATCCACGATCCACGATCCACGCCCGCCATGGCAGGCGGCGGCATCCGCCAGCCCATCAACCAAGCAGCCCTGGAAGCGTACCTCGAAGCCCACGTCCCCGCCATCGTGCCGCCTCTTGTCATCTCTCAGTTCTCGTTTGGCCAGTCCAACCCTACGTACTGCTTGACAGACGCGTCCGGCGCGCGCTATGTGCTGCGCAAGAAACCTCCCGGCAGGCTGGTGTCGCGCACCGCCCACAAGGTCGAGCGCGAGTACCGCATCATGCATGCCATCTCGGTGCACACCCGCATACCCGTGCCCAGGATGTACTGTCTCTGCGAGGACGAGGGCGTGCTCGGCTCGGCCTGGTACATTATGGAGTACCTCGACGGGCGCATCTTCGAGGACCCTTGCATGCCTGGCCTGAGTCCCGAGCACAGGACGGCCATGTGGAGGGATGCCGTCAGGACGCTGGCGCAGTTCCATGCGGTCGACCCCGCCGCTGTCGGCCTGGGCGATTTTGGAAAGAGCAGCCGGTTCTATGAGCGGCAGCTGGTGACGTGGACCAAGATCTGCGAAGCGCAGGCGAGAGCCAAGGATGTCGAGACGGGAATCGCAGTCGGGCCGCTGCCGAGGATGGCCGAGCTGGTCGCCTTTTTCGCAGACGAGAAACGGAGACCGCCCGACCGGGCGACGCTGGTGCACGGAGACTACAAGATTGACAACATTGTCTTTCACAAGACGGAACCTCGGGTGATTGGCATACTCGAGTAGGTCCACCCCAGTTGTGTGCGTGTGCTTCCGACTGACGATACACGTATAACGCAGCTGGGAGATGGCAACGATAGGCCACCCCCTTTCAGATATATGCAACGTCCTCATCAAGTTCTTCACAGCATCCGCGCCCATGAACGAATCATCGCCAGCGCAGTGGGCCGATGCAAAGTTTCTGCCCGGGGCGACGCCGGGGCTGCCCTCGAGGCAGCAGCTGCTGGATTGGTACGCCCAAGAATCCTACGCAGCCGCTCCCAAGGACCGGGGGGAGGGGTACAACCCGCCTCTGGAGGAAGTGGCCTGGGGCATGGCCTTTGGAGTGTTCCGCCTGGCGGCCGTGTGCCAGGGAATCGCGGCACGATATGCTGCGAGGCAGGCGAGCAGCGCCCAGGCTGCGCGATATGCGGTCGAGAGGGGCCCTCTCGCCGAGTTCGCGTGGGAGCTGTCGAGAGGCGAAGGGCGAAGCGGGATTGCCGCCAAGCCCAATTTGTGACGCCTCTAGTGGTGGAAGAAGTATTCCTCTCACCGATGGATCTTTTGTGGTTATTTATTTATTTATTTATTTATTTATTTATTTATCCAAGGATCCTCGCTTACTAAGTCCTCGGGAGCACAGCATTGACCCCCACATTTACATATTATAATAATGACATCAAAATAACGTTCCCTGCTATCCAGCTCAGGACAGCCTCGTCCACCCTTATCATCGTCACGTTCTTTTTCTCTCAGCACAACAGTACTCCCACTCGAGAAACGAGTCAGCCACCACAGAAAAAGGGGAGGGAAAGAAAAGGAACAAACAGGCGAGGTTCTCGCCATCACCAGAGCTCATGCCTCCCTCGACCCCTGTCTTTCACCCAATCCCATCGTCATCTTTATATCCATCTCCACACAGCCGGTCGCCAACATGTCTCCTCCCACATTGCCTTCCGAGTCGACCCCTCTCATCGCCCGTCGACAGTCCTCTCGAGGCAGCGCCCGCCCTCGGCCGCCGCCGCAGCGCGCCCAGTCCTCCCCGCGCGTCGCCTTTGCCTCGCAGCGCCCGCCCGCGCAGTCCCAGCAGTCGTCGTCCTCGGCATACCGCTCCCTGCCGGCGGCCACGCCCGGGTCGAACCTCGTCGACGACCTGCCCGTGTACACAAACATCCACCGTATCCGCCGCGACATCGTGTCGGTTGTCGAGGACTACATCAGCGCCGAGCAGCTGCGCGACGTGCGTCTCAACATCGCCGTCGTCCGCCCGCTCGTCGACCAGCTCTACGGCCTCGATGACATCTCCATCGTCTACTGCCTGCTGGTGAACCGGGCCCAGTTTCTGCTCGAGGAGGCCAACCACACCAACAGGCACAACGTGCACTTTACGCGTGCGACCCTGTGCGAGCTCATCGCCACGCGCATCCTGCGACGGTTTTCCGATCGCGACGATGGCGCCGACTCGGCCGCCGGGCTGCTCCTCATCTCCCACATCCTGGTGGCCGGGTTCTCGCCCTTCCAAAACGCCCCCGCCGAGGTCCAGGGCCAGGCCGTGAGGATGCACCGCGGCACCGTCTGGGCTGCCCACCACCACCGGACCCTGCCTGCTCTCGAGATCGCCATCCTCACAGAATCAAAGTTCTTCCTCTCGTCGACGCCGTGCCAAAAGGTCGTCCACGCCATCTACGAGGGCCGCATCGTCTACACGCCCAGCAGCTTCCTCGAGCTCATCCCGGACCACTACAAGCGGAAGCCGATCCACCTCTACGACCCGCGCGACGCCCCTCTGCTGAACCAGTACCGCCTCATCGTGCCGCGCACCCGCAACGCCCTCGAGATCGCCCACTTCCTCATCCTCTTGGTCCTCTACCTGGCCGTCATGGCCGAGAGCGGCGCCCGCAACGTGCGCCACCTGAGCTGGCTCGAGGCCCTCTTCGCCTTTTATTCGTTTGGCTGGGCGCTGGACCAGTTCTCCACCATCATGTCGCACGGCTGGCACGTCTACACCCAGAACCTGTGGTCGTTCCTCGACGTCGGCTTCACCGCGATATACCTCGCCTATTCGACCCTGCGACTGCACGGCTGGAGAACCGGGTCCGACGCACCGGCCCTGCAGGCGTTTGACGTGCTGGCGCTGGGCGCCTTAGTGCTGGTGCCACGCCTCGCATTCAACCTCTGGTCCGACAATCTTGTGTTTCTCTCGCTGCGGTCGATGATGGCCGACTTTTCGCTCCTGACGGCGCTGTCGGCGTGGTGCTTCTTTGGCTTCCTTCTTTCGCTCCTCTGGCTCGGCAACGGCAACCACATGCCAATGTACGTTTTGTCTTGTCCTCTCTTCTCTTCTCCTCCTTGGCCCTGACAATGCGCGAGCAGAACAATCAGCAAATGGATGCTCTGGATCTGGTTCGGGCTCGACGGCACCGGCATCCAGCGGTCCGGCGAGTTCCACTGGCTTCTGGGCCCCTCCGTCATGGTCGCCTTTGCCTTTCTCGGCAACACGCTCTTCCTCACCATCCTCGTGTCCATGCTCTCCAACACGTTCAGCACCATCGCCGCCAACGCCACCCAGGAAATCTGCTATCGCCGTGCCGTCCTGACCCTCGAGGCCGTCAAGTCGGACGCCTTGTTCGCATACATGCCCCCCTTCAACATCTTTGCCGTCTTTGTGTTCTTCCCGCTCAAATTCGTCCTCAGCCCGCGATGGTTCCACAAGATCCATGTGGCCTCTGTCAGATTCGTCAACCTCCCGTTGCTGCTGGTGGTGGCCTTGGCCGAGAGGAGGATGCTCTGGCAGCACGGCGGTGGTGGCCACCACCACCACCACCACCACCAACAACAACAAGCTGACATTCCCGCCGAACGCGCATCTGTCGCCGATACCGACGATAGCGCCGGTTCCACCCTGCCGCCGCCGCCGCCGAGCTTGGGGCCGCGCGGCGTCCACGCCAGGCGACACGGGCGGGCCGAGCCGTGGTGGTCCTGGTTCTGGCCCGAGTGGAGTTCTCACCGCGACATTCGCTCCGTGTTTGACCTGCCCCCCCCTGATGAGGTCCATCACGAGATCGCCATTGACGATGAGCTCACCCACCATCTCATCCGCCGACAGTTCGCACGCATGGACACGGTCGAAATGGCGGCACAGTCCGTGTCCGCCAAGGCGACGAGCGCCAAGTCAACAGTCACGCCACTTCCCGCTCCCGCCGCCACCCACGCAGCCGGCCCCCTTGCTTCGCCTCCACGCCGACCCGCACCATCCCCGGCCTCAAAGGGCACCCGGACCACGAGCGACGTCACGCCCAAGAACCGCCGCGACTCCATGTTCCCCGGCATCTCGCACAAGCTGTGCGGCTCCTTTGGCGAGTCCGACGACGATCCTCATCATCACCATGTAAGCTCCAGCGAGATCAAGGTGCGGCTTGCCAGCCTGGAGGCGGCCGTCGCGCGCATCGAGGCCATGATGGCTCGTCTGGTGCCCGCCAACGACGATGGCGCAAGTGACGCAAGCGACGCTATAAAGGCAGGCGTGGGCACGGTGAGCGAAGAAGCGCTCGCCCAGGGGCAAAGCGACGAGGGCGAGATGTGTTCGCCATCCTCGATAAGCGACGCCGAATCATCCGGCGGTGGCGATGATGATGATGATGATAATGATGATGATGATAAGCTAATCAGCAGGAGAGGAGGAGCCGAGGGCGCCGAGTCAGGGGTGGAACGCGCCGAACATCGTGAGACTCGAGATCAAAGGCCTTAGTGCTTTACTATATTACATGCATGTACCCAGAAGAGGCCCAGCCATGTTGTGTGTTTGTTGGTTATCATAGCATAG
>JAOYNU010041857.1:0-11697 GCA_026745395.1 Tympanopsis confertula | reverse complement strand
ACTATATAGTTTATACTAGATATTATAACTCGATATTATCCTAGAAAATACTACTATACTTAATATTAATAACTATTCTATAGGACTTATTAGCCTAGTAAGTATAGAAGATATCTTTAATAATAAATTTATTAGGCTATTATCGGCTTTTATTATAGAATTAGAACGCCGAAATTACTTCGAATACGATAAAAGTATAGTCTTAATAGAAATTATTTATAATTATTTTCTAAGAGGACTACTTATTAATATTCTTAGACTTATAGGTATAGTACTTATAGAAGATAAACTTCCTACTAACGAGATCCGAAAATAAGTCTTCGATACTAGTAAATCGTAGAAATTAAAAAGTATTATAAATTTCGATAATTAAAAAGCTTATTTTAAATATAATTTTAATAAAATAGAGTTATTTATTAATATATTTCTATAATTACTAAAAATACTAGTTATAAAAATATAGAACTAGATATATAATTCCTTCGCCTATAAAATCTAGCTAATATATACTTAAATAAGTATAAATTTAGTTTAATTATAAATATAAATTAAATCTAATTACTCTTACCTTATTAAAGATATTATAAACGAGGTATTTAATAATTAGATTACTCTAAATATTAAGTTAGACGAGTTTATATCCTAATTCCTAACTCGGTTCTACTAAACTACCTTTAATACTAAGAAACTAGGTTAGCTATACCTAATAGCTAATTAGATAATCTAGAAATTAAAAGAAGCCGTTCGTAAGTATTACTTTTACTTCGCTAACTAATTAATTAAGATAGAGTATATAAATAGATTAACCGAGAAAAAGTAGTTTAATAAGATAATATTTATACTATATAAGTTAGAAATATTAAATACTAAGAAATATAATACTTTAAAAGATAATAATATTAAGTCTTTAAATAATAAATAGGGTAATAACTAATATAATAATACTAGTATAAACTAATCCGGAAAGTATAAGAGTCCTACTAGGGATAATAAAAAATAACTACTAGTCCTCTTTAGCGCCTACTAATAAGAATAAATAGACTAGCCGATAAGGGTCCGATAGCTTATATAAAATATATAAGAAGAGATATAGTAGTAAGTATTAGGGTACTAATAAGATAAAGTATCCTAAGAACTAGAAGGAGATCCTAGAATAGAAAAAGATCTAGTATACCTAGCGATAAGTAGATTAATAAGAAAAAGCTATTATAGTAGTAATAAGTAGTTCGGGAAATAATAATACTACTTTATAACTAGATACCGATAATATATAAATAACTAGCGAAAATATAAATACTATAAACTATCCCCTCGTAGGAATATATATAATTCAATTATTTACTATAGTACTATATAGAGAGAGTATTAGTACTTAATCCGAGGGGGAGTTTTCCTTAAAACTTATTAAGAATACTAACTATTTTAATTAAATAGTATTACTAAAACTTATAAAAATAGTATATATTCTCTCTACCGAATAATAACTATAAAATACTAATAAAGTTAATCCTATTCTATTCGATATTAGTACTAATACGGATATTATAGGGCGAAAGGATATTTTTATATTTAGATTACTAAAGCCTATTAACCCGATTTATCTTATTATAATTAGAGGTAGTACTATAATAGTATATTAAACTAGGACTATTATATATATTTTCTACGACTTTAATCCGAATATTAGAGGTTTTTAGATTATTATTATCGAGAATATATTATTCGTTAAAGTAATATAACTTATAATTATAAGTAATCTATAGTAGTACCGCTAAAGCGGGTACCTCTACTATAACGATCTAATTAATTATAATAATATTATAGTTACTTAGATCGATATAATCCGTAGACGTTTCTTCTTAGAGGTACTACTTATTACGTATAAAAACGAAGTTATTATTAAAATAGGTAATAGGGATATAAGAAAGATCGGGTATATCGAACTTATTAATTAGGTAATTACCGTTATATCTAAGCCGGTATAAGATATCTACTTATATTATAAGTACTTAGTTTACCTATTATCGAGAGTTATAACTAAAACTATCGATATTACCCGTAGTTATAATTTAATATCGGCTATAGTATATTAATTCGACTATACCTATTTATCGTATAACCTAGTAAAATTATTATAATATAGCTTAAAATTACCTTAAACTAGAGCTACTATAGCTAGAAAAGGTATTTATATTAATATATTATTAAATATACTAGTCGGCTATAAAGGCTATAAGTATATAGTAATAAGTACTAATAATACCTAGTAATTTAGAAAAGTTATATTTATAACTATAAAGCCCTAAGTAGTAGTTAATATAATAGTAATTATAATAAAATTCGTTAACGACTATACTCGCGCCCCTAATTAAATTCGTTACGATAATAGTACTAATATTTATATTAGTAATTTAAAAGACTTCTATAAGGAGTATATCGCTTATCTTAAAGCCTCCTTACTATATTATCCTTAATAAAATAGTATAACTAAATAGTCGTTCTTAACTATTTAGAATAAAACTAGAGCTTATATAGTCGATATAGCGATTCCGGTATAGTTTTAATTATATATCGTCGAATTTATCGTTAATATTATAAATAGGTTATCGATAATAATTAACCCTAAAGGTATATACTTATATAAAAGATATAAAAGTACTACGAGACTTATAACTACTTAAAAAAAATTAGAATACTAGTAAGTATTAATATTACTACTAACGTTCTATTAATTAGATATTTACGTATACTTAGTTATAAGTATTTTATTAATAATAACCTTCTTTAATAACCTAGTAGTAAATAAAAAAGTATTATCTATACTATAGCTAGTATTCTAATTAAATATACTAGTACTAAATTTTACGGTATTTATATCTTAGAATACTACTATATTATTATTTCCCGAGACGTCGTATTCTATAAACCCTAAAATAACGACGACCTCGATAAATATATCCGCTATATATAACCTAAAAGTATATTCCTAAATAAGAAAATTCTTACTAAAATTAATAACTTATTATCTAGCTAAAGGGGAGAAAAACGCGATATCGATAATAATAATAGCGACGATAATATCGGGTTACTATATCTTATTATAGAGAATAGCGACGATAATAAGCTATTAAATAACTAGGCTTAAAGAGCCTATAATTAGGAAAACTTCTTTTCGATTAAGAGCTTTTATTAAAACTATTTCTTTAAATAGACCTAAATTAACGATAATTTTTTTAATAGTCTATATATACTTACTTCCCTCTGAATCCTTAATATCGATAGACTCGATAACCCTCGTACGATAAAAGAGGTATTAAGTATTAAGTAGATTAAAATAGCTTTTAATAAGATTACTAAGTTATTTAAGAAAGGTATATTTATTTTTATTAATAAAACTAAAATTAGGAAATAATATCTAATCGATACCCGATAAATTACTAAGACTAAATATAATAAAACCGGTAAACTAGTAAAACGTAAAACTTATCTAGTTATAAGAGGTTTCTATTAACGATACGGAATTAATTATAGCGAAACCTATTTATTAATAGTATAATTAGTATTATAGCGAATTATCCTAGTACTCGTAGTAATAAAAGGATATAAACGGCGATAGATCGATATCGTATTAATTTACTTTAATAATAAGCTTAAGTATAATACCTATATATAGAATTTTAAACTATTATTACTATACTTTAAGTATAATTTAGTTTAAGTAAAATAATATAATTAGGCGAAGGAAAAAGTTATTAAACTCTATATACTATTAGATAGCCTAAAGTAAATTAGAAACGAGTTCTAAATTTAACTAAAATTTAACCTAAAAGCTATAAGAATAATAGAGGTATACTACGATAATATAATATATATCGACTATATTACTAGCGTAATCGTAGTAACTTATATCGACGACTTCTTAGTTATCGGACTAACGAATACTAAAATTAAAGATTTTATAGAAAAACTAGACTACTATATATTAATTAAAGGTTATAGCTAGCTATTATACTACTTAGGTATTAGAATTATAGAAGGATCCGATAAATCGATTAGTCTTTACTAGGATTAATATATTACTAATATCCTCGAGAAGTTTAATATAGCGGATTATAATAGAATATAAATACTAGTAGTCGTCGAAGTATAAAAACTAGATAATATTAATAACGAGTATACTAGTACCCTATTAAATCCCTAAATATATAAAAACTACTACTCTATTATCTACTTATTATACTATATATTAACTATAACCCGAGCTAATATCTTACTAATTAATAGCTTACTCTCGAGAGCTTAAGCTATACTAAAAGAAGGCTATAAGGTAATTACTATTAAAGTCTTATAATACTTTAAATAGATAATAATAATTAGTATCCGGTACTACCCGGACTTCGAACTAGTAACTAGTAATAACTTCGGGTTATACGGATACTATAATACTAATTTTAAAATATCCGACGGATATAGTATTAGGGGATATAAGTTTATAATAACTAGAGGTTTAATCTACTAGAGATTATATAAACTAATAGTCGTCGCTAGATCTATTAGCGAAGCTAAATACCTATTACTATTTAAAACTATACGAGAAGTAACTTAAATATATAATTTTCTCGAGGTATTTAGCTATAAGTTACTAGGGCCGATACTTATTAATATAGATTTAATAGTTATAAAAGTATTAATTTAGAACTTAAAATTTAATACTAGAACGTATTATATCGGTAATTATAGTTATTATATTTAGTATAGTTATAATAATAGTACTATTAATATCTACTATATCCCTAATAAATAGTAAGTAGCCGACTTCTTAACGAAAATCGTTATAAAAGATAAATTTATATATTATCGGGACCTTTTTAGTATAGAATTAATTAGGGCCTTTATTAAAAACTTAACTATAATCGTTAAATAGAAAAAGAAGGATATAGTATAAATAACGATTACTAGTATACGTTAAAGGGGAGTATTAGGGTACGGGGATATCGTAGCTAGTACTATAGTAAAGAAATAGGTTAGTAGGTTATATAACTATATATTACGTGACGTATATAAGGCTAGAAGCTTATCTTCTAGCCTACTAGTATAATACAACTTAGAATAATTAACGCTCTTTATATATAATAACACACCTATAGTGAAATCTCATATACTTCCTAGTTTATCCTTTTAGTAGTACTATTAGTCTACGGGTAATAAGCTATTAAGAGTTTCTTTTCGATTTTTAGTAGTTCGTAGAAGCGTTTCTAGAAGCTATTTATCTATTATACCCCTCTATCGGAAATAATAGATTTAAAAGGCCTATAATATATATAAATATAGATTAGAAAAGTTTTAATTATATCGTCTACCCCTCCTATTCGTATCGGTATTAGGATAAAGCTTCTAGAAAAGTAGTTTATAGCTACTAATAGCTATTTATATCCCTATTCGTTCGGTAAATATATTATAAAATCTATTAAAATAAAAGCCTAATTTCGCGATAGTATTAGTAGGGGTTATAGTAAATTATACTTCTTCTACTTCTAAATTTTATTTTTACTATATATCGAATAGGCTTTTACGAATTTATAAATATCTATTCTAAGTCTAGGCTAGAAGAATTATTATACGAGTATAGAAATAAAGGTCTTATAGCTAAGGTATTCTCCGATTACTAAATCGTAGTATTACTAGATTAAAACTATATAGAAGGGTTCGTAGCTTAAAATCTATAATTTCCCGCGTAGAAAGAGTTAAGAATTATTAATAGAGGCTTCTAAGATCTAGGCTATCGTAGGAGGTACTAATTTTAAAAGGAATATTAGTACTTTCTTAAGAACTAACTATATTAGTACTTTATATAAAAGGTCTATTACTCTCGTAACTTTCTATAAGTCTCGAAGTTCTAGTTAGCGAAATAGTTATATTCTAGTATTTACTTCCGAAGTTATTATAATAAAGTCCTAGGTTTCTTTCTAAAACTATAGATATCGGTTTTTAGTAGATTTAAAACTATCGTTATAGGTATCTATATATAAAAGAGTATCTAGAACTTATAATAGTTTTTTAGGCTTATAAACCGTTTTCTATAAAAGTAGTACTTCTAGTAATTCTATCTAGTATATTTAGTATTCCGATAGATATCTCTTCTTATAAAAGTATTCTAGGTTCTTATAGTCTATAATAATCGTTAAAGAAATTAACTTATATAGTTCTATACGCTATTCGGTAATTCTAGCGATAATTAAGAGGAGATTTTTTATTATAAATTAGGTAATTCTATTCGGCTAGTAATATCTTATATAAAAAGAAAGTAATAAAGTACTAAAGAGTATTATATTATTAAATTAGTTATTCTCTAATAGCGAATTTAGAAATATTATATTCGATATACGTATCTCGGTTAAAGTCTTAATAGGCGAGCGCTCTATTATTTAAGAAACGTTTTTTAAAGGTCTTAAAGGCTTATTATACTACTTCTAATTATTCGAATAGCGTATCTTTCTTTATAAGCTAATAAAGAGGGTTTATAAACTTACTAAAATCCTATATAAACTTATAGTAGTAGTTAGTAAAACCGATAAATCCCCTTACGCCTCTTACGCTTATAGGAGCTTCCTATTTATAGATAGCGGCGACTTTAGTAAGATCTATTAATACGCCTTCTTTAGCCGTAACGATTAAACTAAGGTATTTAATACTTCTAACTTCGAACTCGTATTTCGAGATATCTAAGCGTAGGTGTTATGGACTAGCACGAGTGTAGTATAGTAGATGGTACTAGCTGGCTATATAAGGGATAAAAAGGGTCTTAGATAAAGCCTATAAACTAGAGATATAGTCTAAGGGGGATAAAGGAGGTAGTTAGGAGGTATACGCCTATATAAGGATAAAAGGGGAACCTACTAGAAAAAGGGGATCTAACTCCTCGTAAAGGTTATACTACTATTATTATAATAGAAGTTTTAATTAATTATACTCGATTTATACTATATCTATACCTTATCTACGATATATTATTAGATTACGACGCCTTTATTCTCTAATTTATGTACCCTAATTACTAAAAGGCCTAATAGAATAACCTTTACCCCTATCCTATAGACTAATACGCTTTAAGGACTGGAGATATCGTAAGAATACCGTAAAAATACGCTTATAGCTATAAGCTATATAATTAATTATACTTTATATATAATAAGCTAAAATAGTTACTACTTATAGCTACTAGGTCGCTTTATAAGATAAAGAGGAGAGAAGATAATAAGTAGAATAAGATAGAGGTTCTCCTATTTAAAAAAAAACCGAATCGGTTACTACGCTTTATAGACCCCTTTCTTTTTCTCCTCTTCTTCTAGATCTACTAGTACTTTTAAAAGAAGTAGTCGAGGAATAATATCGTAAATATACTATAGTAGTAATAGAAGAATACTAATATTAACTAAGAAATAGTATTATAACCCCTAATCTATTTACCTAGCCCGAGATCTAGAAGGAGGTCGATTAAAATATATACGTTATATAAGTAGCCTAAAAAAAGAGAATAAGCCCTAGGTATTTAGTAAGACTTATACGATAATTCTATAAACGAGTCTACCTATTAAGTTTAAAAAGAACTTAGAGGAGAATAAGAATACCTTCTTATAGTAGTTATACTATATTATTAGCTTATATAAAATTAAAGATAATATCGAGAAAGTAATACTAAAGTAAGTTAATTTTAGGAAATAAATTAGAACTTATTAGACTATATATATCGCTAGTACTTATAATAACTAGATATCTAAAATTACTTAAAACGATTTTTTAGGGTTCTTAGACTCGGAACTAACCCTATTTTACCTATATAGTAAAGACGCTATAGTAGTATTAATAGACTAATAGTAATAAGAATATAAGTTATTAATTACCCTAATTTATAATATCCTAAGAGTTAAAGTCGAGACTTTATAAAAATTCCCCGAACCCTTTTAGGTATTTACTATTTACTATATAATTAATAAAAAAAGTAAGAAGATTATTATCCTTAGGGCTAGTTCTACTCCCCCTACTCTTAAAAAGCTAAAAAACTTTACTTTAGCCGAGGAAAAACCCTTATAATAGACTTACTATTTAAGGGATAAAAAGTATAAGAATAATCGTAATAGGGATTTAAAGTATAGAAGTATTAAAAGACCTTATAATATATTAGAAAGCTTATTTATAAACCTCCTAGAAGCTTAGAAAAATAATACTATTAATAAGTAGCCTTACCTTAGTTATACTATAAATATACCCTAAAAGTATAGGGTAAGGAAAGATTTTTCTATACTTAAGTACTATAAGTATAAGTTTATAAGCTATATAAGATTTTAGTATATAGCCTTAAATTATACCTAATATAGTAGAAGGTCCTATACGACTAAAAACTATAGCCTACCCCCTCTCCTAGTTAAAATAACTATATAAAAGAAGTTAGATATTAATAGAATACCGATAACTAGAACTAGACTTTAGGATAAAGCCCGACGACTAATTTTTATAAAAAAAGACTTATTATACCTATTATCTTAAAAGTAAGATATTAGTAGGAAGATATAAATACTCTTCTAGATATAAGGGCTAAACTATAAGCTATAATCGATAAAACCTAGTAGAAGAAGAAAAGTAGGGTTATACCTACTCCTATAGAAAATATAATTAATACCCTAATAGCCTAAAGAGATATAAAAATAAGAAGAAGAATAACTACTATTATAAAAAGTATAAATTTAGAAGGAAAAACCTAGACCTTTAGTTACGATATAATTATTACGAAAATCTAGGATCCTAGGTACTAGATAGTAATCGGGTTAGTTAGTTAATAAAAATAGACCCCGATATCTACTTCTCGACGGGCTAGTAGTATTATCGCTTTTTAAAAAAAAGGATAGGATAGTATTAAATTAATCTCTATTTTAGAAGAAGTACGATATACTAGGAATACTAGAATAGCTTATATATACTTATAATATATAGGGTTATTTTTAAAAAAGCCTCTTATTATTACCCCTATATAGAGGCGAGACCTTCTAAGTATAGTAATATATTAGGTAATTAATATATTATTAGAGTATTCGTAGAATATAAGAACTAAGTTTACTTATATACTCGATAATAATAAAGATAAAAATACTATAGCTATACTATAAGAACGCCCTAGTTAGTAGACTAATAAAGAAAAGAAGTTCTTAAATATAGAGGCTATAAATAAATTACCCCTACTAAGTAGTAAAACTTATACGATCGACTTAGAAAACTTACCCCTTAAGTATACCCTTATTTACTAACTATATAAGAAAGAGTTAAAGACCTTTAAAAATTATATAGAATAAGCTCTAGACCTAGGATAGATTTATAGAAGTAATAGTCCTCTAAAAGCCCTAGTTCTCTTTATACTAAAAAAAGGAAATACCCTATAGCTCTATATAGATTACCGTAAGCTTAATACTATTATAAAGAAAAATCGTATACCTCTTCTATTAATTAATAATATCTTCTAACGCCTATTAAAAGATAAAGTTTTCTTAAAACTAGACTTTAAGAACGTATATTATAGGATATATATTCACGAAAGCGATAAATAGAAGATAGCGTAGAGATATCGATACGGGTATTTTAAATATATAATAATACTAATTAGGCTTATAAATACGCCTAGTACGTTCTAAAGTTATATAGAAGATATCCTAAAAGATTTTATAAATACCTACTATATCGTATATATAGATAATATACTTATTTATAATAATATACTAGAAGAATATATTAACTATATTAAAATAATCGTTAAAGCCCTTTAAGATATAAGCCTTTATAAGAACCCTAAGAAATATAAGTTCGAGACTAATAAAGTAGGTTATTTTAATTAGGTCGTAGGTATTAGGGGAATTAGTATAAATCCTATAAGGGTTAAAGAGATACTCGATTAGCCTAAGCCTCGATTAGTATAAGATATTATATCGTTTACTAGATTAACCGGTTACTATAAGCGGCTTATTAAGAATTATAGTAAAATTATAGTTCTTTTAAGTAACCTAATATACTAGGATAATACTATAACTATATATAAGAAGCCTTTTATAGCTCGATAGAAGAAGATTTAAAGAAAATAGCTCTATATAAGACCTTTAGATATAGGGAATAAGGGTTAGTAAGTAGTAGAAGAACTAAAAAAGGCTTTTATAGAAACTAGTATACTAGCCTACTTCCGGCCTAAATACCCTATTTATATTAAGACTAATACTTTAGATTTTATAATTAGAGCTATCTTTAACTAGAAGTAGCCTATAAGGGTATAGGCCTTTATAGCCTTTATATCGAGGAAGCTTAAGAATACTAAATTATACTACGATACCCTAGATATAGAGCTTCTAGCTATTTATAAGAATTTTAAGATTTAGAAGTACTACTTTATATATACTTTAGTACTTATAAATATAAGAATAGATTATCTAAATATTAAGTATTTACTATTAAAACCCTAATTATCTCTAAAATAAATAATAATATTATTATTCCTAGTTCTTTTTAATTTTACGATAATTTATCTTCCGGGGCGGAAGAACCTAGTAGATCTTCTATCGTAAAGGCTAGATTTTAATAACCCTATAGAGAGAAGAAAAGCGAGATAAGTTATCGTATTTTAATTTTAATTACGTTTTATAAATAAAAATACTATACTATAGAAATATACTAAATATATAGTAGTAGTACTAAATAGTTTTATTAAGTATTACCCTATTACGGGATACTCTTTTAAAGTTAAAACTAATACTTTAGTAATATATTATAAGCCCTCTAAATTAATACCTCTATATTAAGCCTAAGGAAATAGGATCTTCGAGGCTAGTAATAGGATATCTAAGTAATAGTATAGTAATTTAAGTATATATTTTAGGTTTTCCTATTACTAGGGAAAATAGTTTATAATATCCTCCGTTATTAATAAGGAGGAAACGGCTAACCTTACTTTTAAAAAGTACGGTAAAATAGTACGTATTACGCCTTTTAACTTAAATCTATAATTAGACCTTATTAAAAATATTATATTTAAAGATGTACTCCGCGAGGTATATTAAAAGGATACCTTTATTACCGAATAGAGATAGTCCTAGATATCCTATATTAAAAACGTATCTAAGAGAGCTAGATTAACTATTTAACTTAAAGAGTACGGTCTACTCTATCGGAATAGTAAAGTATATACCCTAAATAATCTAAAAGTTAAAGTATTACGCTTATACTATAATAACCTATATACTAAGTATTAGGGTATATCTAGAATAGTAGCTCGTATTAAAAGTATATTTTTCTAACTTAGTATTAATAAGGATACTAAATAATAAGTATATACTTATAGTATATATTAGGTATTTAAGCCCTTATTAAAAAAACTATATAATTTACTTAAACCCTTACTTATTCTTTAAAGCCTATAGTAAGAGATTACTATTAATTTTATTATAGACCTACCCCTAATATCCTCTAAAAGAGGCGGGTATTATAATTCGATTTTAGTAGTTATAGATAGATTTATAAAATAAGTTAAGTATATCCCCTATTTAAATTATATCTACGGTATAGACTTAGTATAGTTATTTTTAGATAGAATTTTCTAATTATATAGGCTACCGATAGGAATAATATCGGATAGAGGTTCGGTATTTATAAGTAAATAGTAGTCTA
>JAOYNU010041746.1:0-11706 GCA_026745395.1 Tympanopsis confertula | reverse complement strand
CCGGAAGTGGTCTCCTGCGGCCGGGACAAAAGCATACATAGATTGCCGAGTCCTCCTCCGCCGTCGTTGGAGGGTGGAGGGAGCCGACCTCGACACGATCGATTGGTTTCTTTGTTCCTTCGCCCCGGGATTTATCCTGGCTTTTTTGAAAGTTGTTCGGGCAGACTGAGGGTGCTTGCTGGGTCATGCTAGTCACGCTTCCCGCAGATCAGATTTCCTTCCTGATGCAACTTTCCCGCCCTTGAGCCAGGGTTCCAGACCAGCATCGTGTAGTCGAACGGCTTGGTATTTAGCTCCCTGCAGCTCAAATCCCGTCGACGGCAATGATATGTCCTGTGCATTTTCCCATCCCCAATCGCCCTCGTTTACTCGACCTTGACCCACTGAGCCACCAGGCCACCCCGGTTGTGTGACGGCCCCCGACCCTGGTGTGTTTGATCCGCGAGTGTGTTCCCCTCAGCTTGATCCAATTTTAATCGCTTCTCTTTCCAGTTTCTCGATCCGTACTTTCAGTCTAGCGTCACGCTTGCCGCCCTGCGCAGCTGAACCCTTCGCCCCCTCGATCGCTTCTATACCACTTCGCGTAACCCACGCCCGGCGTCCACATCTGGAGCATGGGTTTTCCCTCGCGCCCTTGGGTATCGGTGATGTCTTTAGCTTAAGGATCATCATTCAGATAATTGGAGGGCTTTATAACACTGTATAATCGCAGGCGGGATTGGCTTTGACGGACAACTTCATCCCTCGAGACCAAGGAGCAGACTCAGCGCCCAGCGCTAACCTCTTAGCACGCCGAAGTCCGAGTGATAGGCTGAATGGCGGTGCTTGTTCAGTCCACGAGACAAGACGAGAAGGAGAGGTTGCTTTATAGTAACAAAGTCGCTCATGTGCCGAGGGCGACGATGAATCCTCGGGACACCAAAACACTCCCTGCCTTGGCTCCAGGGCCACAGCGCAGTGGACCACAATCAAGCATTTCAGTTGGAAGAGCCAAAAAGAACTCAACAGCTTGTTTGGCTTGCAAGGCAGCCAAAAGAAAGGTAATTAGACATCAGATATGGTGTCCCAGTAGCGTGGTCGTTCTACCTCCATAAAGAAACTGAGTCTAATCATGACTTTCTTCCCCCAATAGTGCTCTGGTTCCCCCGGTCCATGCAAAGCTTGCATCAGCGCAGGCACCGAAAACGATTGCCAATTCGATATCACACGAGACTTGCGGCGGAAAGTAGCTGTCAAGAGAACGATCAAGGATTTGACGAACTACAAGATCCTGCTGGTCTACTTGCTTGCAGCGATTCGATCCGGCGAGCCAGATGCAGTGGATAAGCTCGTGTATTTGATCAGGAGAGACGCATCTTTAGAAGATATAGCCCAAGCCGTGGGCTGTAGTGTCAAGGATTTTAGAGATCCTGAGATGTTGTCAGCCGCGAGTCAGTCAATATCAGAAGACAGAGACAATGATCGCGATTTGGAGTCTCCAGCATTCCCTGGGCCTCAAGTTAGGCGCGGCTCAGATATTCAATCATCATCATCTTGGTCAGACTGGGAGTCAAGTGAAACTATCGCATGGGCTTCCCGTAACCCATATGCACGAGTAAGCTTGGAAAACCTTTGCGACGTGCCTCTCTTCACTGTCCCAGCGAAACCATGGACAAGCGTCACTGATGACAATGACCTGGTGTCACATCTCGTCTCGTTGTATTTCACATGGGATCATCCATGTGCCCAATTTGTTGAGCAAGACGTCTTTATTGAACATATGAAGCGAGGGCGGCTTGACTCGGATTTCTGCTCGCCGCTATTAGTCAACAGCATATTGTCAGTGGCAAGTGTAAGAAGGCCCAAACCACCAAGTATATAAGAGGTGGCATCGTAACAATTGGAACAGGTATATTCCGATCGAACCGGTGCTTTCGCAGATTTTGACGACCCATTCTCCCGAGGTCAGCACTTCTTTTCGACCGCAGATCAACTTTGGAACGCGGAGGAGGGAAAGCCAACCCTCACAAGTGTCCAAGGTCTCCTCTTAATGTGCTGCGTGTAAGTTGACTCGATGCGTCATTTTGGTCTATTGCGCTAAATCACCAAACAGAGCTTCTTCTCAAGACAAGGCTAGCTTAGCCTGGTTAATGTTGAAACAAGCCATCACATTGGCGCAAGAACTGAAATTGTTTGAGCAGCCCAGAAACTTTGACCACCGTTGTGAGTATACCTCCCCTGAAATGAAAAGAGCCAGGGCTATAACGGCTTGGGGGATTTTTGACTTGAACGTGTAAGTGCCCATCGACAGGAATAATGATTGGGCATAACTTGACGAGTTCTCCAGACAAATATCCATGAAGTTCCAGAGACAAACACAGTATATTTTGCCTGTCCCCTCCATTGCAGAAGGTGGAGCTCGGGATCCTCATTGGATCCCTTATCCCCGTTCGAACCATGTCGCATATGAGGCGAAGCCCGCGCATCTTCCCAGGGTAAGAGAGGCACTGGCCACATTGTCAGGCTTGCGGATCAAAATCCACCAAAGCTTTCAATCCGAGGCACCATGGGACGAATCAAGCACAGTGCAAGGAACCGGGCATCTGCATGACTTGCAGAACTGGCTTGCAAGTTGGCCCTCTGCATCCGACATCAGGAAACAAAAAGAAGAAGTTCCGCAAATTTTGATACCCCGGTAAGAAACCTTCAGCAATCGGCGAATCGCTGCAAATATTCTCCAGCAAGCGTGTCGCGAAGAACGCGGCTTTCATCGTCCTTGCGCGTTATGTTTTTGACTTTATGGCTGACGGTTTGCCACAGTATTCAGTGTATCCAGCTCTTCATGACCACCTTGGAGATGTTGATTGAACATGACCAGCAGAGGCATCCCCGTGAATTAGAGCAGACTTGGCACATGCAGGTGGAGGAGATGGGTCACTGCCTCCAAATCTACCGATCGTCATTTGGGCTGAAGCACATCCCTGGCCCATTAGCTGAGGTCGTGCAAACTGCTTTGCTTCGTACCATCAACCGACCAACGCAAACTGACGAGGAAAGATACATGTTGACCGAGCTCTGCCGTTTTGGGGTTGCCTTGGGCCACAAATTCAAACCAGCATCTCAAATGATCCACACCATCCTGGCGCGGGTTCAAAGGGGAACCAGCCTACCCAATGAAGTGGTAGCAATTCTGAAAAGTTCGGAATTTCAGGGTCGTGGAGAGAGGAAGGACATCGACGAGTGAGAGGGAGTGGGAGTGGGATCAAAGGGACGGGACAAAGAACGCGTTGGTCAGGAACAGATCTCTAGGGCATCGCATCGCATCGATGATAAATGAGTGGGCCAGAGCTTCTTTCATGAATCTGGACTGTAGCCCTTGGTCTTTCAGTCACTATGGTCACTGGTTCATGAGGGCATCCCTGGAACCCCATAATGGTCGGAAAGGAAGTGATTATACCTAACTTTGCTCGGGTGCATCGGGGGAGAGTTTTTGAGGCATGTCGTTCGGGGTCTAGATCGAGACGGAAAAAAAACATGAACAAAGATGGTAAGGGTTCTTGAGGGCACTGAAGGTGGTGGGTGTTATTTGCTTTCTCGCACGATCAGGGATTACGGAGGAAACCAAGAACTTTCACACGTCCTCGTCGCCCACACGCCCGGAACAGTTTTCCGGGCAGGCTAACCCTTCCAGGGAACACAGCAGCATCTCATACCGCAACACTACATACGAAACTGGCCTGACAAGACACCGCTTGGCCACATTTGACCAGTGGGCATCACCCTGATCCCTCTCCAAATGGTCCCCCTTGTGGCTATGTTCTATACTATCAGATTACCAAAGATGTTCTGTGAGACGCTTCCCAGCTCTGCCCTTGCTTATACAGCGTTTCCATGGCCTAGCCTTCAGGTATTCTGCAGCCCATCTAGATTTGTAGCATGGCTTTCCTCTTTACCCACGTCAAACCCCAGTCGCATAACTTCAAAGGACACATGAACAAAAACTGCTTGGTAGGGCCAATTTGATCAAGCTATCTTTCCCTCGCAGTCTGGAACCAACCAAACAATTATTCATAGTAAGATGTAGCAAGTTAGCTAGGATACTCCATTATCGAGGTAAAGCCTGGCTGTGTTTAGTTAGTGGCGTTGCATACTCGGGGCGGACCAGTGATATTGCCAGCTGCCCCGGCCGAATGTGGTGTATCAAGCACACAAATGTTAGGCTCGGGCTGGCAAATGAGCGTGGTTTTTGCTACTTGCCATATCTTGTGATCAGGTCCTGTACGAGTTGACATCTTGTGATTCCAACCAGACGAGGAATGGCCAATCTTGGGTTTGGGTGTATAAAAATTTATACGCATTAGTGCCTTGATTATGAGGTGTAGACTTATGCCTCAGGTGTCAGCTTTAATGAGAAGCATAGCTTAGTCATTCGTGCTTGCTATGCACCGATAAGGAGCACAAACCCACCAAGCGAAAGCCCTCAAAATTCATCTGGTAAATCCCGAATCCCACAGGCCGACGACGCACCCCCACCCAACCTTCCCTCCCCTGCTAGCCGCTGCCGCGTTCACGGCATATCGAAGCAGAGAAAATCCTCCGCCGTTGCTGTCCTCGAAATCCTCTGCCTACCGTCCAAAATGTCGTACGACGACCGCGCCAATGCGCGCCCCAACCTTAATGACGAGTCCGATGTCGAGGAGGAAGCTCTGGTTAACGACTACCGCGAGCAGGTCAATTACGATGATGGCATGAGCGATCTTGATCGGACAACCTCCCTCGGTGGCTCTGCTACCCAGGACCTCCAGGCCCAACTCGCCGCCGCCGCTACCCCGCTAGAGTACCAGGCTACCCTGGAGACAAAGTTCGCTAGCTACGATAACTACTGCAGTCTCTTCCACTACATCCTGAACTCGGATGGTCCAGTTGATCTGGAGGCTCCTTCGGTAAGTCGTTCCTTGTGTCGTTAGATCACGAGCCGGCGTGAATGGCAGAACAACAAAAGAAAAATGCAGCACGGCATCGTCTGAGATCGGTGAAAGAGAACAGGCAGCTAACACTTCGCGTTTCGCATAAATCAGTACTACTGGGCCTGGGATGTCATTGATGAGTTCATCTACCAATTCGAGTCATTTTGCCGCTACCGCACAAGAGTCGCTCGCACCGGATCCAACGAGGAGGAGGCAGGAATTCTTCGCGAGAACCCTAACACCTGGGGTTGCTACTCTGTTTTGAACGTTCTATACTCTCTCATTCAGCGCTCTCAGATCAATGAGCAGCTTGCCGCTATCAAGCGTGGTGAGGACCCCATCGCTTTTGCAGGAGAGTACGGCTCGCGGCCACTTTACAAGATGCTGGGCTACTTCTCCATCATCGGATTGCTCCGCGTCCACTGTCTCCTCGGTGACTTCAGCTTGGCCCTCAAGACTCTTGACGACATCGAGCTGAACAAGAAGGCCATGTTCGCCCGTGTGATGGCCGCTCACTTCACCACCTACTACTACGTGGGTTTCTCCTACATGATGATGCGCCGTTATGCCGACGCCATCCGCATGTTCAGCCACATTCTGGTTTACGTTTCTCGCACAAAGAACTTCCAGAAGGGCGGCAACAGCTACGATGCTATTGCCAAGAAGAACGACCAGATGTACGCTCTGATCGCCATCTGCGTTGCTCTTCACCCCACCCGTCTGGATGACACCATCCACTCTGCCGTCCGTGAGAAGTACGGCGAGCAATTCCACCGCATGCAGCAGGGTGGCCCCGAGGCCCTGCCTGTCTTCGAGGAGCTGTTCCGCTCCGCCTGCCCTAAGTTCATCAGCCCTACTCCTCCCGACTTCGAGAACCCCGCCTTCAACGTTGACCCCGTTGACCACCACACCGCCATCTTCATGGACGAGGTCAAGAACACTCTGTTCAACCCCACCATCCGCTCCTACCTCAAGCTTTACACCACAATGGACCTGAAGAAGTTAGCTGGCTTCCTTGAGGTTGAGCCTGAGCAGCTTCGCGCTTGGCTCCTGGTCAACAAGCAGCGCAGCCGCCAGATCCGCTGGGTCGAAGGTGGTCTGCTTGAAGGTGACTCTGTCATATCCAACGACCTCGACTACGCTCTTGACGAGGACTTGATCCACGTCAGCGAGACCAAGGCCGGTCGTCGCCTGGTAGACTGGTACCTGCGCAACCTTGCCCGTGTTTACTAAACATAGCACAACCTGCGACCTTATTCTCGGTCGATTGGTTCACAGGTGTTTTGAAAGGCTTTAAAATATGATGGACTCTGACATGCAAAAGCTTCTGGTCATGACTTGAGACGATTTACCTCTTTATTCTTTCATATTATTATCACGCGCCCATTTGGTTTTCTCTTCCAATTGTCATGTCGTCTCTCCTCCCTGGTTATTTACGTCTTCCCTTTTTTCTGATTTTCCCCATTTGTCCTGTTCCTATCCTGCTTCGGTCGCACTGGCTTCGTCAAAGGAGTCTATGCGATATCAAAATTGAGTCGGGGTATTTTCGTATACCTTGGGCGTGTGATTTTACCATTTCCCCGACCTTCTTCCAAGGGACATATTCCACGCAAAGTCGTGGAGGACTTGTCTTCGGTAGAAAAAGAAAAAAGAGATTCAATGAAATGCATAGATGAACAACTTCTTCAGTAATGGTCACCTACTTTACTATGCTAGAGCTGTAGGCAGTAGTTCCAAGATATGAACAGACCATTGGAGGACGTAGAGAGGGGTATAAGGTGTGAATTAATCTATCTAAACAATTTCACGAGAGACTATCTGTACAGGAGTTTTGGCCAAGTTCTTTTTAACCCGAGACGTCGAAGCTGGTCCCACAACCGCAGTTACTCGAGGCACGAGGGTTGTCAACAATCTTGAACTGGCTGCCGATCAACTCTGTCGTATAATCCACTGTACTGCCTGAGAGCAATTCCAATGAGGGCTCGTCCATGACAACCTTTGCATCGCCAGGGGCGGGTGCATCAACTCCTTCGGTATCGCCTTCGAAGACTGTGTCTTCTTCAGCGTCGAGTTTAGATGCTGGCTCCAGCGACATCATGTACTGAAAGCCATGGCAGCCACCACTAGTCACTGTAATGCGAAGATGATGATATGGGTTCTCCTCTTTTGTAGCTGAGGGTGAGGATGTAGGATCTGTGATTTCCCGCAAGCGCTAGAAAAAGTCAGTCATTTGCTTGGGACACGAAAATTGGTGGTTAATTTTGGGGACGCAAAAAGGTGATATAGGGCTGTTGTTTGTCACCGGGCAGAGTGGTTGGTTGCACAGGTTATTCTACATCCAAACCGCCATTCTTCTCATATTATTTAGTAATGATGGGTGACCACATGTGAATCATGACAATTGTATGTGTTCGTTGGACGAAAAGCAACAGAATGAAGCCCAGGGAGAAAGACCCCAAAGAAAAAAACATACAACAGTCAGGATTCCCATGTGGTCACCCACCATAGTACTAACTGACCGGCGTGTGGCTTAAGTACGGCTGAGCGGACGGGAAGCCCTGTTCTCCACACCCTGTGGTCGTATGTGCTAGGACAATACTTCGACTGGTCCAAACCGGCCGGTGTTTGGCCGCCCTTTCACAACAAAGTGATATGAAAAAGCAATACTCCGGGGTATTGTATGTGAAAACAAGAGGGTACAAAAGAAAGTCGTTATCCACCTACCTCCACAGCGCGCGGCGATATGGCGATCATCAAATCCTCGCCTTCATCTCCGGTTCTCGGATTTTGCAGGACCTTGGTGGCTGGGCGAGCGGACGATGAGGAGAAGGGAGCAATTTGTTGGTAGAATCGAGCGGATCGAGGGGTCGTCCTTAGGACAGATGCGCGACAGAATGGCCTGTTTACGGTGCTTCCTGATGTTTGCCGGCGCGAAGCAACTTCGCCGACGGAGTATGCGGAGAGTCGTGCGGCGGGCCGAGAGCATTGCTGTTGAGACAGTCTTCGGACGGTTGACTGTGATAAGAGTGATCGCGACATTGTGAGAGACTGAGGTGTGGCAACTTCAGTCCAGCAGAAATGTCAAGAAGATCAAGAAATCCAGTTGACTCCGATCAGTCCACCCGATGACCGAGGGTTTGTCAGAGGCGCGATTGGTCATCCCGAGCGGGAACTCTCGGCAGAATATCGTCGCGGGGTGGTGCTATTCACTTTTCTTGTAGCAGAACGCAGACTAGGATTCTTCCTCTGAGAGATATTTGAAGTCTAAAGGAGAGTTCAAGTCAGTTTGAAATAGGTGTCCCCGTATAGAACTCAATCATGGGCTCGCGGCAACACCTCCGGTCTATCAAATCAGGACCCCCACTTGCATATCAAGATGATATCAGAGCCTACAAGAGAGAATATGCCGAGGCTTTAGATTCTCAAGACCCTCTCCATAATTTCCGAGATGAATTCATTATTCCAAGCAAGAAAGATCTGAAAAGACCCACTCTAGCAACTGAGGAAGGTAAGGCTCTATCTTCAAACGCCCGTGGCAACCTTTGAAGCTGCTCAACATTCCGAGGTTCATACTTCAAGAATATGGGCTCACATTTATATGTATAGGCGAAAGTGATGCTGATACACCTTGCATCTACTTCTGCGGAAACTCTCTCGGGGTTCAACCACGCAGCACTCCGCGTTATATCGAGCAATACCTGCGAACATGGGCTACCAAGGGTGTGACAGGCCATTTTGTGCCTCATGACGATCAACTTCTCCCACCGTTTGTCGACATTGACTCCGCAGGATCAAGTCTGATGGCTCCAGTTGTCGGCGCTTTACAGAGTGAAGTGGCTGTTATGGGAACATTGACGGCTAATCTGCATTTTCTGATGGCAAGCTTCTATCGCCCAACGTCTCAGAAATACAAGATCATTCTTGAAGGGAAAGCCTTCCCTAGTGACCATGTATGAAGATTCAAATTGATATCTGCCAATCAAGACCTGAATCGACAGGTCGAAGACACTACGCCGGAAGCTAATTTTTCCTATAGTATGCAATTGATTCTCAAATTCGACACCATAACTTCAATCCCGACGAAGCCATGGTCCTTATTGAGCCAAAGAATCCTGACCGGCCAATATTGACCACAGAGCAAATTCTCAAAGTCATTGATGAGAAGGCTGACAGTACTGCTTTGATTTTGTTATCAGCAATTCAATTCTACACTGGCCAGTATTTCGATATGGAACGCATCACGAAACATGCCCATGACCATGGGATATTGATTGGTTGGGACTGTGCTCACGCGGCTGGAAATGTTGATCTTCAACTACACGATTGGAATGTGGACTTCGCAGCCTGGTGCAGCTACAAGTATATCAATAGCGGCCCAGGTGGAATGGCGGCACTTTTTGTTCACGAACGACACGGCTGTGTGGACGAAAAGCAACCTGACAGCGACCAGACCTTCCGTCCACGTCTCTCAGGCTGGTGGGGATACGATAGCAAGACTCGCTTCAACATGGAAAACAGTAAGGGCTATTCCCTAGCATTTCTCAGAGTATAAGCTAACATTCTTAGAATTCGTTCCGCAGCCTGGGGCAGCAGGCTTCCAGCTCTCCAACCCTTCAGTCCTTGATATCACCGCTGTCGTCGCCTCTCTCGAAATATTCAACCGCGCGACAATGAAAGAAATTCGGCAAAAGTCTCTCAAGCTCACCGGGTATCTAGAGCATCTCTTGCTCAATTATCCGCTTGATGCTCCGCCAGAAGACAAGCCATTTAGCCTGATCACGCCATCAGAACCAGATGAAAGAGGTGCTCAGCTAAGTCTTCGACTTAAACCAGGTTTGCTCGATCATGTTCTGCATCATCTCGAAGCAAACGGTGTCATTATTGACGAAAGGAAACCTGACGTCGTTCGTGTGGCCCCGGCGCCTTTGTACAATACATACGCTGAGGTATGGGAGTTCTCTCAGATCTTCCTCCAGGGCTGCCGCGAGGCAGTCCAAGCTCAAAAACAAAGCTCGTGAGAGAGCTTTCCTGCAAATAATGCATTTGTACAATTTTCGATTAGACATCTAGAAAGAATTCATCGAGCCTTTCAAGGTTTCTACTTGTAAAACTACTAAGACGCTACTCAATTCTAATACCCAGCGTATCTTTCATTAACGATCGCCACCCTGACAATTTAGAGCTCTCCATACAACAAACCCAAGTGTGAGAAAGATTAGCTGAAATGAGATCTACTCGCGTGTGCATGACGGCAGGAGCCGCCTTGACTACGAGAAACCCCAAAAGTCGGCTGTTCGGCACGCCACCACTTCCCCACCGATAAAGGACTGCAGCGCCATTTTGGCATTGAAAAGCGCCGCTGCTACCCAAAATGGGCTAGTCATGCTCACAAGATCCGATTCAAATGATCGACAAGAACTTCCCACTGACACAATTATGAGGCTTCGTTGACAACGAGCACCTTTTGTATCACTCAGTTCAGTCCCTTGTCAACCCACCAAAGGTTGGAATGGAGGCATCTGCACTTGCTCCCACTATCTCCGTTGATGTGGATGTCGAATCTAATCAAAACAAAAATGATGGAGACCGCAATGTAGTGGTTGCAGATGTGGACTACTCTGTCTTCACAAAAAACGAGCGTCGATTCATAGTTTTTATGGCCTCGTGGGCAGGGTTTTTCTCGCCGGTCTCTTCGCAGATCTACTTCCCCGCTTTGAATACACTTGCAAGTGACCTCCACGTCTCAAGTTCCCTGATCAACCTGACTCTAACAAGTTATATGGTAAGTACCTGGTCTAATTACATGCACCATCAGTTTCGAGTTTCTTTAGGGCTCGGCGATTAGACTAACAGACCGAATGCAACAGATTTTTCAGGGCCTTTCGCCCATGTTTATCGGAGATTTCGCCGACAAAGCTGGTCGACGACCAGCATATATCCTATGCTTTATTATCTACATCGCAGCTAATATCGGACTGGCGCTTCAAAATAGTTATGCCGCATTGTTCGTTCTTCGATGCTTGCAGAGTGCTGGAAGTAGCACCACGATTGCCTTATCATCCGGCGTTGTTGCCGATGTGGCAAGCGTAGCCCAAAGAGGCTCTTATATGGGATTTGTCACTGCAGGCTCCTTGTTAGGACCGTCTGTTGGCCCTGTTATAGGTGGTTTATTATCACAGTATCTCGGATGGAGGGCTATCTTTTGGTTCCTGATGATCTTTGCGGGTGCTTTCCTTGCCCCGTTTCTAGTCTTTTTTCCTGAAACTGCTCGTGGGATCGTTGGAGATGGATCAATACCGCCACAGCAATGGAACATGTCCTTGATGAATTATCTTGAGACTCGGAAAGCCCGCAAGCAAGGTGTTGCTCTGCCAGAGCCGCCGCCAAGGCAAAAGCTAAGCTTCCCCAATCCGTTTCCGACACTCGCAATTGTCTTCCAGAAAGATACCAGCATCATTTTGTTTTGTAATGCCGTGCTTTTCGCGGGATTTTATGATGTTAGCGCCACGATTCCTTCGATTTATCACAGTCTATACGGACTTGATGATCTCCAGATTGGTCTGTGTTACATACCTTTTGGACTTGGGGCAAGCATTGCATCTATCGTCAATGGCAAGCTCCTCGACTTCAATTACCGGCGCCTGGCGAAGAAGATGGGATTTCCTGTGGTTAAAAACCGCTTTGTTGATCTGCGAGAATTCCCCATAGAAAGATCGCGCCTTGAGATTGCATTTCCCACGCTTACAGTTGGCAGTTTGAG